>PITA01007173.1:0-37431 GCA_004023965.1 Spilogale gracilis
GACAAGCCTCACCACACACCCCCCCCCCAACTTTATGGGCTCAGGTTCTCTGTAACACAGTGCCGGGCAACCTCTATCTCCAAGCTAAAATGAGCCCCTCCCTCCCCTTAGCTCCCTGCCGCCCCACATGCATGAGCATCCCAGAAGCTGTGCCCTATGGCCGCAGTGGCCTGATGGCATTATGTCTCCGGGTAGCCTGTGAGCTCCAGAGGGCTGTGTCCCCTGCGCCCTGCACACAGGAGCTGCTCTGTGAATCTTTGTAAAATGGACGAGGACCAGGCCTGCACCCTCAAGTGTGCAGCATTAGGCTGATTCTCATGTGGCCACGACTTGCACATGAAGGCACAGCGGGGCATGGGCTGTGGCCTTGTCACGGTGGGCGCAGATAAGCCTCCCCTGGCTGCCTGAGCCTCAGCTCTGTGCCCATGGAAGGTGGGCTCTAGTGTTGGCCAAAGGCGGAGGTCCCTAAAACATGCCTTGTGTCTCTCAGCTAAGTCTAGAAGTACAGAGAACAACTGGGAGGCATGGCTGGGCTGGGGCAAGGGAGGCCAGAGACACGGGTTCTCCCGCCAAGTTGCCCTGTGTCCCTGAGCAACCGTGTCTGGTCTCCGGGTGTCCTCAGTGAAGGAAGAGAAGGGACATAAACACCCAAAGGGCACAGACTACCTCTGCTCTGCCTGGTACTGTGTCCCCAGTACCTAGAACAGTCTCTGGCACGTGGTCAGCACATAGTACACGTTTGCTGGAAGGACAGACGTTGCAACTCTGGTCATCCCCAAGAGTCTGGGGTTGCCAGCAGAGAGGCCCACGCCAGCCCCAGCCCGCCTCTCCACACCTGCTCACCTGGCGCCTGAGGGGCCTCTGAGCCAAAGGGGAGCGGCCTGGCGGGGGCAGTTTGGGGATGGTGCCCCAGGTGGGAGTGCCGTGGGGCTGCAGCAGGTGGGGTGTGTCTTTGGGAAGCTGCAGGATGTAGCTGGTGTCTGCTGGCTGGGAGTGGACAGACAAGATAGAGCCTGTGGGCAGAGTGGGGAAGAGGAGAGAGGAGGCTGGAAGGTCAGTGGTCTGGCTCTCGTCCCCCTCCTCCACTCTCCTTCCCGCCCTGGGGCCCCTACTCTCCCCACAGACCGCTCATCCTAGATTAAAAGCCATTCTCCGCAGGCTCGGGTTCCCTTGGAGGTTGGAGAGACCTCTTTTGCTGTCTTAGTGACCCCCACCCCAGGTCAGGACTGGCTGAGACAAGGAGGGGGTCTCCCTGTGTGAGCCAAGCCAGCCTGCCTGAGCCCTGCTACCTGACTGAGCTTTGGGGAGCCCCCAGCTTCTGGGACCTAGGGACCCCTCAGCAGTTCTTCCATCCCGACACATGTAGCTGTCATTGGGCAGGGAGTGTGTCCGGCTGACTCCAGACTTCCAAACGGTCAGCAGGTCTGGTCCCAGTGTGAGGGGCATCCCCTCAGGGTGGGGCTCCACCTGCAAAAGGAACAGGGGAGGGAGGTGAGGAAAAAGAGGGGGCATCCGGATTGGCTAACTGAGGCAGAGCTGGACAACAGAAACCATAAGCCCCTCCCCCGCCCACTCCCCGCGCCCCCCCTCTGGCCCCCTCCCCTCCCCTGACGGAGCGGTAATGGGATGAGTTAGTTGGTGGGGAAAAAAGGGGGCAGACACATGGATGAGCCCTCCAGCACAGCAAGGAAGCAGGTGGGAGGAGTCCCTGCCCCAGGAAAGCTATCCAGTACTCCATCACCACCCCAGCCTCCTGGCAGGGCGGGTGGAGGAGTGAGAAGGCGTCCAACAAGGGAAAGCAGCCCCCAGGCCTAGCCCAGCAGGTGGTTCAAGAGACCCCCTTCTGGGGCCCCATTAAGAGGCTCTGAAGTAGCACAGCAGAGGATGAAAAGCTAAAAGCACCCCCTTATCCCTGTGCTGGGGCTGGGGGGTGGGAATGAGGAGGACCCTCCAGTGAGCAGGGCCTACCTACAGAGCGGAGACTGCCTCACTAACCAGGGCCTTAAGACATCCTAAGACCAGGCTCCTGGGTGGCTCAGAGGGTTAAGCCTCTGCCTTCAACTCAGGTCATGATCTCAGGGTCCTGGGATTGAGGCCCACATCGGGCTCTCTGCTCAGCAGGGAACCTGCTTCCGCCCTCTTTCTCTGCCTGCCTCTCTGCCTATTTATGATCTCTCTCTGTGTCAAATAAATAAATAAAATCTTTAAAAAAAGAAAAAAGACACCCCAAGACCCAGCACTGGGCATGAGCAGGGTTACTCTGGGTTCAGCGACAGGGACCACTGGGGAGCGTCAGCTGACTCACCCGCCTGGTTCCCCTCCCTCACTTTTGATTACTCAATCACTTGGGCAGGTGGCAAATGGGAGGTGGGGAGCCAGGTCTGAAGGCCTGACTAGCATGGGCTCTGGGCCTCCCTTACTGGACAGATTGGGGGTGGGAGCGAGTTTTTTGAATTTGTTTCAAAGAAAAGCAGTAATCAGCCTTTGACCCCAGCTGGAGGGGAACAAGGTTTGCTCCCACAAGATCTCTCCATCTCCCTGTGACCCCCTTCCTCCTTGGGAGTCCCCTGTTCTCAGAGGCTGGAGGGTCTGTGTCCCTGCCCAGGCCCATTCTGGTTAAGCGGCCCCAGTAGGGGCTGTTGGAAGAATCTAGAGCCTTTGCTCTTCCTCTCAGCCCCAGGCTCCAGCCCCCCCAGACCCCTAGGGACCCCCAGGCTGTGGTCAAGGCCCTAACCCCAGCTGAGTCCTACTATGAGGGAGGGGTCCCTGTCTCTTAAGTCTGCAGAGGAGGGGGAAAGCGGGAAGGAGGGGGCTGCTCGCAGTCTGAAGGGGAGGGGAGCTGGGCAAGGGTGGAGAAGCCATCCGAAACACAAAGACCCCTCACACCACCAGGATATGGGGACACACAGGGACAGCGACAGAGGAGACAGGGACAGCCCCCCAGGCAGAAGGGCACAGTCGTAATAGCAAAGAGCTAGCTTTCACCCACTACGTGGATGAGAGGGGAATGGCTCATGTGGCGAGGAGGTGAGAAGAAGGGGTGCGGGGAGGGGAAGGGCTGGCTTGCACCGGCTCCAAATACAGACACTGACTCTGCATCCCTGGCAGGCCCCTTGGCCAGCTGCCTGATGCCACCGTTGGTTTGGGCTGTGTTACTCCTGAATGTCTGGATTAACTCTTTCATACTGTGCCCCGGGCCCTTGAGGCCCCAATTTAATCTTGTCTAATTTCTTTGTCCACAGTGGGCCACTAGAAAGACCTAGAGAAGCCTGCGGCACTGAGTGCTTCTGGGTGGGGCACAGTGGCAGAGAGAAGGAGAGAGAGAGGAGGGGAGGGATCTGGAGCCCTGCAGCCAGCCCAGCCCCTGGGGAGGCTGGGGGAGCAGAAGGGGCCCTGTGCAAGTACATTGCTCTCCGGGGCACTAAGTAAGAGAGTGTGAGTATCATCAGGCAAAGAGTCATCCGTCAGAGCTAGAGAGCAGGACGGTTCAGACACAATCTCTGACGTCAGAGACAGAGCCTCCATCTCAGCTAGAGGGATCTAGACAGGGAGAGAGATGATCAGGCATGAGAAACCAGGACAGCGCGTGCACACCCATATGCACGCGCACACACACGCGTACACATACACACAGAGCCCCCCTTCCCCCTTTCCACGAAACACGGGGCGGGGGGAGAGTGGGAAGGCCTCTCTTCTTCTCCCCCACCCCTCTCCCAAATCAACTGACAGCACCTCCCCCAGCCCTCCTGCAAGCCCCTCCTCTGATCAGAGAGGCTGGGGCAGGCACCAAAGAGCCAGAGAACAGAGCACCACTGACAAAGCAGGAGAAGCAGAAACTTATTCTAAAGATACCCCAGGAACCTGAACGGCCCCCTCCCACACTAGCACCACCCCGGGAGGAAGCGGGGAGAAGGGAGGGCTTTCGACTCTCAGAAAGATGAGACCAGGAAAAAAAAAAAAAAATGAAGAAAGGCCAGCAAAGCGCCTCTCTGCTCCCGGCACAGAGCAGCGTGGGGGGCGCGCTGGGGACAAAGCCGCCAATCTGATGACTGTTTTCTGCCTATTCTCTCTGCTTCCAAAAGCCTGGCAGGACTTGGCCTGCCCCCAGATTCTGGCTTCTCCCCTCCTGGGCCCTCCTCCGCCTGCCGGCAGCTTGCCCGCCCTCTTTAGCTTGGGTTCTGGGAGATGGCTCTCCTCCTGCCGCCATTCTGAATTGAGCGCACTGGGGTGGGGATCTGTGTGGGGGGGGGATCTACAGCATCCTGGAGGCGGGAGAGGGCCGGGCCATCCCTCCCAGATGAGCCATCTGCGTGATTATCCCATCATGTCCTCTTCTCTCCCTGCACGCCCCCCCCCCGCCCCAGCCCCCCCGTAAGCCTCCTTCAGAATGGGAGGCTTTGGGAAGGGATGTGCTCTCTCATGGATCTTTCTAGGTCATTGCCAGGTTGAAGTCCTTATAGCCTCTCTGAGATTGAACTCCAAGAGGTTATTCAAGAGGTCAGGAACCCTAGAGGCAGGGTCCCTTCCTATGTGAGGGTCACTATCTATTCCTTTGGATCAGGCTACTGGTGTCCCAGGTACTGGGAAGCCGCCTTCCTTCCCCTCCCCCAACATGGCCTGTGGAATAGTGGGCTTTTCTTTCTCCCATTAACATCTGTTTCCTTGCCTCCACTCCAGGCCTCTGGCCTAGGAGAGATGGCAGAGGGCCCTGCCAAGCGGAGGGGGTCAAGGGTAGCCAGACTGGTCGCAAGGGGGAAAGAGGTGGGTAGGAGAACCCCAGAAAGCCGAAGAGCTGTGTTTAGATGAGACTGAGGGAGAAAAACACACAGAGCTGTGGAAAGGGACTGGGCTTACGGGGACACCCAGTCTTATTTCACTGCAAGGTCCCCAGAATCCACTCTCAACTGGAACCTTCACTTCCCTCTCAAAACCAGGTCAGAAAGCACTGACTATGGAGAGCACTCATCATGCCTAGCAGGCTCCATGGCTAAAGAAGCAACCAAAGAGAGGCTGTGGAGATGAGTGCTGGACACAGGGAAGAAGCCAACTGTGGCCTAAGACATATTCATCCACAGATCCCCCAGCCACCTGCACAATCCCCAAAAGCCCTTTTCCCCTGGATTTGGCACCTCACTTCCTCCACCCACTAAGATCCCACTGCCAACTTGTCTTCTGCCCCATCCTCTTCTCATCCAGATTCTTTCAAGCAAATGCCCTCTGTAAAACCCTCCTCTACTCATCCTTCTGCCCTAGAAGTGCAATCTCAGCATCCCTACCTTCCAAGTATGTGTTCCAAGGCTTGATCTCAGCTTGTAAGAACCCCTGGCTGCCTCCTGCCCAGCCCAAAGCTCATCTGAGGCCCTGAGGCTCTTCTTTCTCCAGCTACCCAGTGGGCAGGGAACACCCCCACCTCCCCAGAAGCCCGGCACAGCACGGGGGCACAGTAACCTGTGGGTCGGAGCCGCCCAGGCTGCGGGCTGGAGGGAAGGCAGAGGGCTGGCCCCCGGGGCCCGCCAGCTCGTCCATCAGCTTCAGCTCCCCTTCCAGGGAGCCCTGGATCAGCAGGGATATGGTGTCAAACAGCTGTCTGTCCTGGGGGGGGCCAGCCCAGGAGGGGAGCCGGAGAGTCAGGGGAGCAGGGTTCAGAGGGACAACGAGGGGAAGCGTCATGTTGGCAGGAGATTGACAAAGAGATACAGAGGGAGAAAGAGGAGGAGGTCACACACACACATGCCAGCAACAAAGAGACAGTAGAAGGAGGAGGGGATGGGATATGAGAAAGAGAGGTGTGGGAGGGAGAATGGGAGCCGGAGATGAGAAGAGCTCACAGGGAGAGAGGGAGGGGGAAAACAGAGGTAAGGAAAGGATTGAGAGATGGAATCAGGTGGGTTGAAGGGTGCGAAGGAAAGAGGTTTGGTAATCGGGCAAGGGTAAGAAACAGGAAGGAAACAGAAAACTTAGCCTTGAACCTAAGAGCCAAAAGGGGGAGGTCGACTGGGCTGGAGGCACCGGGCGTGGACGAGCCAGCACCTGTGCCTGCGGCTCGCTGCACCTGTGCCTGCGGCTCGCTGGGATGGCCTTGGGCTGCGAGGGCAGGCAGCCATCTCTGGGGATGGGCGGGGGACCGCTCACCCCTCGGCATCCAGGCAGAAGGGGCAGAAGGACCCAGGCGGGGCCCTGGGGTCTGCGCCACTGCCCGCTCCCTGTGTACCACCCACAGAGCCACTGGCCCCCAGTCCCACAGCCCTTTTGGCAGGGGTGATTGTCTGCTCACCGTGGGGTGCTCCAGGGAGAAGCGTGAGGCTGCTCCAGTGTGGGCCGCAGTGTGTGAGGTCCTAGGTTTGGGGCTGTCGGGGCTGTCGGGGCCCTCGACCCCCGGCCAGAGGAAGGGGCTGCCCAGCGGCGAGCGGGGCTGCGGGCTAAGCGTCTTCATCTCTAGCTCCAGCTCCGCCTCCAGCTCAGCCTCCTCTTTGGCCTCTTTGTTGCTTTCCTCTAGGTGCTTCATGAGCACAGCGATCACCACGTTGACCAGCACAAACTGAGCCGTCAGCACGAAGGACACGAAGTAGATGGGGGAGATGACCGTGTTGTAGCAGGTGGACTCCTGGTCACAGTCCCGGAGGGTGTCCTGTGAGCAGCAAAAGCATTACCCAATGTCCTGGGGAGAGGGAGTTCTGGAGTGTTCCTGCACAGGGGAATCGTATGCTTTTATTCATGGCCACTCATCTTGCCAAGGAATCTGGGCTCAAGGAGTGGAACTGCCTCCCTGGAGCCAGGGCCAGCCCTGGGAGGGCTCCCGTGACCGAGGGCACTCACCTTCATGATGCCATTCCAGTTGTCACCTGTGGAGACTCGGAAGAGGGTCAGGAAGGCCATGCCAAAGTTCCGAAAGGTAGCATGGCGGCCCAGGCCCTCACAGGGGTGCGTCTCGTCACACTCTAGAGGAGGAGGGCAGGAGAGAGCCTGGGGTTAGTGCGGGAGCCCCTGGGCCTCCAGCCGTGGCTCCTCTACCCTCCCCATCCCGACTCACCTAGGTCTCCAAAGAGTTCCACACCCAGAGCTGCAAAGATGAAAAACAACAACATGAAGAGAAGTCCCAGGTTCCCCACCTGGAAGAGAGGAAAAGAAATGGGAAAGGTGCCACTGGGTCTCCCAGCCAGCTTCCTTGATCTCCCTACTGCCCATCCCTTTGGAAAGCACCCGCCTCTCTCCAAGAAGACCCCTCCCACTCCCCCTTCCAGCTACCTGGGGCAAGGCCTGCATGACTGTGTCCAATAGCGCCCGCATGCCTACAGCCATCTTCAACAGCTTCAGCACTGCAGAACACAACAGAGCGATGAGCCCCCCCCCCCCGCTCCATCCCTCCCCTCAGCCCGCCACCCTCCCCCAGCCCTTCCCTTTGGCAGAGGCTGGGGCCAGGAGAGAGACGCAAGCATAGGAACACACACACATGAAGTACCTGGCCAGCCACAGAGCCACCCTCCCCGGCCCCCTCCCTGGCCATTTCTTCCTGAGCCAGTCACCCTGGGTAGGTGGGGGGGGTGGGTGAGTAGCCGGGCACTGACCTCGGGCAATGCGTAGCACCCTCATGATGCGGATGATGGTGGGGTTGATGGGCAGCGAGGCATTGACCTCGATCTCCTCCAGCGTGATGCCCATGATGGACAGAAGCACAATGGCCAAGTCCAGCTGGTTCCACCTGAAAACCCCAGGACACAGCTCCCTGAGGGGGGGCACGGGGGCAGAGGGGGCAGTCGTGGCAACACAAGTGACCACAGAAAGGAGGGTGGAGGTCAGCCAGTACCCCCCCTCTCACCCTGCGGAGAAGGTCTGGCTTGACTCTGGTCACCAAGGCATAAGTCGGACTAAGACTCGAGCTCAAGGACCTCTACTTTTCATTTGTATTTGTTCATTAATATTTTTAAAATTGGCACTTATATGCTGTTTACTAGGTGCCAAGCACCGTTTTAAGGGCTTTACAAAGAGGAACTCATGATCTTCACAGTATTATTTCTCCTTTTACAGGTAAGGAAACCAACACACAGAGAAGTTAAGTAACTTACCCGAGGTCACCAGCTTCTAAGTGGTGGAGCCAGGATCTGAATCTCATCCAGGTAGTCTGGTTCCAGGTTCTGGGTTCTTAAACCCCAGTCTGGGCCACATCAATTTCCAGCTGCCTATGTCCCCCAGGCCTGAATGCCCCCCCAACTCCCACTTGCCATCAGACCTCGGTGGGTGCTAGAGTGGAGGCTGAACCTCAGAAGTCCGGAAAGGTTTTCAGGTATTTTCCTGGGAGACACGTCCTTTTCCCCACTCCCCCTCACCCTACCCCTCTCTGTTACCTGTCTTGGAAGAACCGACGGAAGCCAAAGGCCACGAGTTTAAAAACTGACTCCAAGACAAAGATGACGGTGAAGATATAGTTGCAGATCTTCAAGGCCTCATCTAGGATCTGGCAGAGATGGAGGGGAGGTGGTCTACGCAGGATTCTCCTAAGGCCCAGCGTGGGGGATGCCTGCCCCTCCCCCTCCACCACACTCCCAGATAAGGGAGACACGTGAGTCTAAGGGGAACTTTCTTTTCTGTCTCTGCAATGATGGTCGACCACTGGCCACCACACCAGTATAGAAGAGGGTCCTCACGCACAATCCACACTTTGTATTAAAGGATCTCTCTCTTTGAGGGATGGGGAGGGGACCACATGAGAATGTGCTGGAAGGCACAGAAGGCTCGAGCCTGGAAAGGGCCTTGGGCATTACTAATTCAACATGCCCATTTTACAGATGGGGAGTCTGAGGGCTGGAGCACGGCTGACAGTGGCGGATCTGAGGGGTGCCAGGATCACTGGTGAGTTCGGAGCTGGACATTCACTAGAACCGAAACCCTGAAAGGGCAGTCACTGGTCTTCACTGGTCTGCCTTCTTTACCCTCAAACGGTAAAGGAGCCCCATGGCAGGCATTCAATAAGCACTTGTTGGGGGAAGAAGTCGGCCCCTCCACCTCCTAGCCATAGGGCCTCGGTCCAGTCATGGAGCCTCTCTGAGCCCAGCATCCTCAGCCACAAGGTCAGGATGACACCCACTCCCAAGAGTCGCGGCAAGGTGCACACCAGGAACTCCTGTCGGGTACCCAGGACTTGCCCAAGGCACCCCAGCAGGGGGTTAGCCTGCCCCTACAGTACCGCAGCTGGACGCAGGGCCCGGAGGGCTGTCACTCGCTCCTACCTGGGGCTGCTGGTAGTGCTCCATGGCCATGGTGACCACGTTCAGCCCGATGACACCCGTGATGAAGAGGTCCAGATAATGGCTGGTACACAAGTGGTGGACGAGGAGCCGGAAGCGGGAGTAGTCTGAGTAGTAGGGTTTGCACTGGGCCTCTGGGGGGGCGGGGGGAGAGCGGAGCAGCCATCGGGCCCCTGCCCATGGCATCCCTGCTATCTGAGACCCTCGCGGCCACCAGGCTATAACGCTAGAGCTGCAACATTCCAGTGACCTCCGCACCCTTGCCCTCCACACACTGCCTTTTTCGGGGGGCCCAGGGGGCTCCCTCGGCGTCTGCCCTCCAAGCATCCATTCTACTGGCTACAGTTAGGTGCAGAAGGGGCCAGGACATGCAGAGCTCCCCACCCGCATTAGACACCAGGTGAGCCCCGTTCCCGAGGCAGCTTCCAAAATCCACCAGCCCCTCACAGAGCCATGGACTTGGTACCCCGCAGTAAGGCCAGATCGACAAGATGGGAAACGCTGGCTCTTATCAGGCTCAGAGGAAGCTCCATCGACAGAGAGGCAAAGGCCCTTGCTCCCTCACCACGCTCAGCCCCTCGGGGGGAGCAGAGCAGATTACACAGAGCTGGGATTTGGGGATAACACCGGAGATTGGAAATTGGACATCTTCTTGGCTGGCCGCATGGACCCACCTTGCGGGCCTCTGGAGGGCCCTCAAGTCAGGGGCGCGGGGTGCAGAGAGGAGGCCACAGGGCTCTGCACTTCCCAGATTCATTCTGGGGGGGGGCTCCAACTGAAGGACTCACCCAGTTTCTAATGAGGCCTTGCCCCGCCTGCTCCTGGGCGTCAGACTACAGGCTGGGCCGGAAGCACTGTCTGAGATCTGTCAGAGGCGTATTTCTCTTGTAATTAGTGAACCACTTAGTTATAAAATCATGGTGCCAGAAGGTTGGCCTGCTAAGCAGGCAGACTGAATCTGGGGGCAGGAGATGGCAGGGGGCCCCTCCTCCAGGTGCCGAGGAAAGGCTAGGCCAAGTTAGGCATGGATGTCAACTGGAGGTGGTTGACAGATGGGTTGAAGAAAGAAGAGGCTCCCCACGGGGAGGCTTGGGGCAGCCTCAGGTCCCAGACAGCCCTTCCCCCTTGGAAAGTCTAGGGCGGAAGCCAGCCAGCAAGGGCTGCCGCCGCTGAGGCCCGTGCCAGGCAGGGCTGGCTGGCTCAGGGGCAGCAGGAAGCTTTGGGTCCAGACCAGCTCAGATATGTGTCCTTCCCCATGCAGAGGACTATGGAACAGAGAGGTAAACCGAGGCAGGGAATGGCCTGGTGGGGGGAACCCCCACCAAAGGCCGAAGGAAGAAGAGTGCCCAAGAGCTGCACGTGCCGTCTCACCAGGCTCCACTCTCCAGCATCAGCCTTGAGGTGTGGATAACCAAGAGGCAGAAAGTCCCAAATGTTCTAGTGCCCCATACAGTGTGTGAAGCCATCATTTTGTTTTCAGAGTTGGGCCAGCCAGCTCTGGCGTTGTTAGCTCGGGTGGCCCTCTGCTCCCCAGGGCGGGGGCAGGTCGAGAGGCACGGGAAAGGGGGACAACGTGAGGCCACGGGTCATCCACACGGCGATTATGGAGGGCGGGCCAGGCAAGCGGGGCCTCTTCCTTCCTTCCTTCAGTACCCACGAGAACCAGAGGGCGCTAGTCGCCCCGCGTGGCTTTAGCAGCTGGAACACTGTCTCAGCATTAATCTCCGTAAGTGCCAAGAGTGCCCGATCCCATTATGCTAAAATATGAATGGAGAATTAACTAAAATGTTTGAATACAATTAGGTTAGAAAAAGTGGCTCCTTATTAGCCCCGCTAGTAGCTGAGATAAGGCAGAGGAGAGGTGGGGGAGTCCCCTCTCTTCCCTGTCCCCCTAGTCTGACTGCATAGCAAGCCCCAGGCCAGACCGAGCTGCTGCTACGGCCTCTCCCTCCCATCCCCGCTCTAGCTGTCTGAGGGGAGGTGGGCTGGGGTTAGCCTGGGAGCCTCCTCCAGGCAGCCCGGAGGAAAGCGGGTGGCAGGACCAAGGAAGGGCCTCTTGCTCAGTGACAGGCGCTGGCCGTGCCCCCAGCCCTGGCCCCCACCCCAGACCAGCAGGTGCCGAGGCAGCCAAAAATCCCCCCTCAGAGCACAGGTCCAGAGAGTCCTAGGGCCCGTCTGATCAGCACGTCCCTGGCCAAGTCCTTGGTCTTATACAGGGAGAGACGAGGCCCCGCACAAGCGAGTTGGGCCACACATTGCGAGGCCACGACAGAGCCAGGACCCGAACTCCCAGCCCGCATCTCTCGCCGGCGGCCTGGTGGGTTTAGACGCAAAGACTTGCAGCCTTGCAGCCTTGCTCCAGAAGGGCCCTCAGAAAATTCGCCCAAAGGCTCTCGTTGTTAGGCTTTGGATGATGCCATCCCGTGTGGCTCCCCAGGCCCGGGTTCTCCAAGCCAGCAGCTGAGCTCAGAGAAGTGGAGACTCCCGGAGCAGCGCTGGACAAGGTCTGCTGCTCTGAGGGCTCCAGCCACAGTCCATCTCCCTGCCCCCCACCAGTACGAGCTGCCTTGGAGAACTGGCAGAGCTGGTCAGCAGGGGGAAGGGGGCACCCCCAGACCCCCAGGACTGCCCAGCCCCCAGCCAGGGGCAGAAGCCAAGAGAAGAGCAGGGGGCAGCACGGCTGTGAGTGAGGACAGCAGGCTTGGGGGGTTAGTAGAGCCCAAGCCACAGCCGGGGCACAGGGTTTGCCAAGAAGAGTGATGGGGGAGGAGGCAGAAGGCAGGGGTCACTCCCAGGGACGCACGCCCAGGTGGCAGAGGCCACACCTTCAGCTGCCATGGCCAGGCCTGATCACGGGGTCCCGGTGGAATGAGAGAGGGTGAGTGGACTTAGGTGCCACAGGTAGCAGACAGGAGCACCTCCAATCAGCCAGTGACCCGGTCCTTCCCTTCATCCAGAGGCTGGGCTGGACCCAGGTGTCCTGTCAGACCCATTCCCCTGATAATCAGTGAGTCTTTCCTTCTGCCTTTCCCTGGGGTCTGGCTGGCCCCCCTCCGGGAGCAGCACAGAGTGGGAGTAGAGCTGGCCAGGAAGTGTGGTGCACAGGGTTGGGGTGGGGGTTCATTCTAGCTGCCCCAGACTAGGGGTATGACTTCGTACCCATCACACAGCTGGGCAGACCATGCATTGTCATCGCCACCTCCTGGCAACGGGTTGGAAATGCAGCTGTTGGGGTCCTCCCCCAGACCACTCCATGAGAATGTCTAGGGCGGGGCTCAGGAACCTGCGTTCTAATCTGTTCTTCAGGTGATGCTTATACGCAGAGCAGTCTGAAAAGCTCTACTAGAGACCGCACACAACAGCACGTTTGGGGAAAAGGGGTCTGGGCTGGTCTGAGCCCCTGAGCGGGGTCTCTGAGTCTTCATCACCAGCTGGAAAGGTAATAAGACACACCATAGTCACCAGGGGGCATGTCTGTTAGTGTCAATGGGAGCATGGCCGAATGACCCCAGAGTGAGGGTGTGCAGCGTGAGGGTAAAATAGATGTGGGGCATTGATTGGGTGTCTTGGAGGAGACCTCGGGGCCAAGATAGGCTGAGTGTGTTCATTCCTGGTGGAGAAGTCTCTGTGGGCCAGCCCTATGCTGGGGTGGTGATGGGGGAAATGTGTACATGTGGGCACTCCAGTCTGCAGACTGATGACCCCATAAGGGAAGAGCCAAAGCTACTTCTTCCTGCCCTCCCCTCCCCCCACCACATCAGGATTGGGCAGTACAGCCCGACACAGAGACGTGGGACCCAGGCAATTCAGACACAAACCCGCTGGAGCCCCCCGAGCCCCCAGACAGGCACATGGTCTCTCAAGGCCAAACACCAGAGCTCGGCATCAAGGGGACAGGAGACATTGATGGCCTCCCAAATCGAGGCTCGGGGGTTCCCTGAGCGCCCACAGATCAGGCAGCCCAACACCCAGAGGGCAGCATCTGCCAGAGTCTGGCTTGTGGGGGAGCATAGGATAGCGGGGAAAGGTGCAGCCCAGTGGTCCCCAGCCTGAAGTCCCAAGTCCTCCGCAGCACAAGAAGGCAGCCATATATGGGGGTCCTTACATTCTCTTCAATGTTTCTAAGAGCTTAAAAGAAGTCATACCTAGGCCTATGTTAAGACCCCACAAACTAATTTAAGGACAAAAGGGTCCTTCTTTGCTATTGCTCTGTGCGACACCGTCTGCAGTGCAGTGGTAGGTTCTGGTTAGCAATGAGATGTGCCTTCGATTAGCAAAAGCAGTGAAAAAAGTCATCACAGAGGAGCGCCGAAACTTCAAAGGCAAGCTCTTAGAACATGGGGTCTGCTGGAGGAGATGATGAGGGGTGCCCATAGGGATGAACAGATTGGGAACCACCGGGTAAAGACATCAGAGGGTGGAACAAGGCCCCGCAGCCCTATCACAGGCTCCCTGAGCCTCTGACTCCCTTCCCGGTGCCTGGGACCGTGTTGGGGCAGTGGTGGCCTGAGGACCGGGGAAGGATGAGCAGGACCAGAGCCCTCCCAGGGACACAGCTCCAAAGACAAGGACCCAACTCACCCGCGACTGAATCTTTGACTTTCTGGGGGGAGAAGCCTGTGGCTAACTCAGGCCTTTGATTCCAATCCTGCTGTTTGTAGCCAGGACGTGGCCACCGTGATTACTTGACTATTAATGAGTCTGTTCAATTATTCATTGTTACATTTTTAAGACAAATCCTTTCCCTCTCTGCTCCTCTCATCCCGCTTGCTTGGATCAAAGTCTTCCCTTCAGACAAAGGAGATGGGCGAGATTTGCAGCTCTAATAATCGAACGATGGGACACGGGGGAGGAGCAGGAGTGAGAACGGGCAGCAGGGGGCTGGGCAGCTGGGCCCTTGGAAGCCCTGCGGGGAGGAGGGTCCTCCCAGAGGTGTGGGAGGAAGGAGCGTGCACCTCCAGTGCAGCGTAGCACAGGCCTAGAGGATGAGAGCAGAGCTGGTGCCCCAGGGACCCTCAGTCCCTCACCCCAAGAGGACGGAATCAGTGGGCCAGGAGGAGGGAGCAAAGAGGACCCCGCGGCACGCATGAGGCGGGCCTGGGGGCAGGTAGGGCCTGACTGCCCCCGGGCCTCGCCCAGGAACCCACAACCCCAGACGCAGTACCTGGCGCCGCGCTGGAGTTGGTGCCGGAAGCAATTACATCGTCCAGCATTAGATCTAAAAGAACGAAACACGACATTGGTCACTGGCCGGACCAGGTGGGCTGGCTGGGGCCCCTCTAAGCAGCTCGCTCCCCCTCGGCTCCAGCCCTCACTGTGCCTATGAATGGGCGAGCATGCGTGGCTGGCCCTGAGTATCCAACCCCAAACTCCGGGCCCAGGGCATTTGGGGGAGATGAGCCATTGGGACAGCTCCTCAGGGTCACAAGGGCGGAGAGATGGAGGCATGGGGAGGGCACGCCGCCTGTCATCAGATCAGATGTCCACTCCTACCCGCCCCTTGGCCTGGGCAGCACCTGAGAGAGCTCCAGACCCCAGAAGGGGAGCCAGCTGGTCAGGCAGGACCACAAGAGCCTCCTGCCAAAAGCATTCCATCTGGAGAGGCCCCGCTGCTGAGAAGGCAGACTGCAAGGAGGGTGGGGAAGGATGGAGCAGGATGGGAGCATGGCTGGTATGGGTGGTGACCCTGCTCAGCTTCAGACATCCACAGGGAGAGCCCACATGGGGCCCTTACCCCAGAGTTGAGCAGGGGGCCTAGGGTGTGGGCATTGAGGAGGTGGGACACGGAGAACTCCACCATCTACCTCTGCCCAGAGAACAGTAACTCCTTGCTATTGGCATGGGTCCTCCCTCCAACAGGGAGCTCTGGCTCCATCCCTCCCCCACCCAGCCCCACTCCCTCTCTGCCCCCTCCCCTTACTCCAGGTACCCCCACCAGCAGTAGGCAGTAGAGCCAGGGGCAGAGCCGACAGAAGGGCACCACAGCCCCTAACCCCTTTGTTGGTACTCACATTTCAACAGACCAAAGAGAAAACTCAGAGCACTGCACACATCTACTGGCATGAGGAAGAAGGTTTAGGAAAGGGTGGAGGGAAGGGAACCCGGCAGACCAGAGACAGACACAGAAAGTCTTAGAGAAACCCACGCAGAAAGATACTCGGCGAGACGTGGGCCGTGACTGAGAGAGAGTCGTAGAGATTGTCGAATACCAGACAGACAGGGACCCTGAAGCTAGGGAGAGAGGTGCAGACACCCCTGGAGAAAGTCAGGAGCTCCGCGCCTGTTCCTTCTCTCATATCCTTCCTGGAATCTGTGTCTTTTCCCTTAGTATTGGCCCACCCCTGGTGTAGAAGTGTGAGCAGGGAGGGGAGGGGGCCTCCCCCAACCAACGCCAAGGGATGTGGAGATCCCAGGTGAGGAAGCTGAGGCTTCTAAGACCAGAGAGTCCTGAGCTTAGAGTTCCTATAACCTCACACCTTCCCTGAGAGATTTCCACACCCCCCTCCCACCTCTGGCTTGACCAAAAAAAAAAAAAAAAAAAAAAGACAGCCAGGAAGCCAGGGGCTTTTGCTGGAGCTAGGGAGGGAGAGTAGGTCTGGGATTCTCTCACACATCGTCCATTTGTAGGTTCTGCTGAGGTCTTGCTCAGCAGCTACAGACCCTAGGCAGGCACAGGTTTGAGGTGCTTGCTCCCCATCCCTGGGGCTGGCAAGTCTGGCACCTTGGCCAGTCCCTGGGTGTCTGGACACCGGCACGCACCAAAGCAGCAGGATTCTCATCCCATGAAGCTCCTCTGAGAGGCGGGCTGGGAGAGGTGGTGCATTACCTCCCACCTGGCATCCTCTGAGGGGTATGCTGCTGAGACCCGGGCAGCCCCACAGGGTGGGGGTCGTTCCCCCTCCCCCGTGGGGCTGGACTGGTCTGCTTCATGCGTGCTCTAAAGGCTGACATGCTCTTGAAGGGAAAGGAGGTGAGGAGGGGGGTGGGAGCACCTTCTCCCTGCCCCCCCGCCCCAGCCCCTGGTCCCCTGCAGTCACAAGGCCAAAGTCAAGCACGACTCAGAGAGATGTGGAAAGACTACCGACCAGCCATCTGCTTCTCCTTACTCCTTCTCTTTTTCTCCAGTCTCCGTAGACGCTTCTCCTCCCGCCGCCGGGCCTCCTCCTCTTCCTGGTGCTGCCGACACTTGTGGAAGTTCTCCACCACCACGCCCACAAACATGTTCAGGACAAAGAAGGCCACAATGAGCAGGAACGAGATGAAGTACAGCAGCATCCAGGGGTTGTGGTTCATGATGGGCTGGTGGGGGTCAGGAAGGACAGGTGGGGGCATCAGCCCAAGGAGGTGTCAGACACGACTGCCCCGGGGGGCTGCCCCCCAGCCTGGACTCCTTAAGGCATGCTCCGCGGACTTGGTTAGCTATGGAGTCCCAGCGGGAGATCTACATGAGTGAGGTAGCTTTGGTGTTAGGTGGGAGGGAGGGGCGAGGACTGTGGCAAAGTAGACGCATGGGCATTATATCCAAAAGGCACAGCTGCTTCCTTGTTCCAGGGAACTCCTGCCTTGCAGGAATGTAAGCCCCATGTTCCCAGATCCTTAGACTAATCCTGCGCAGGCCCAGTTCGAGCTCTGCACGTGAAATCTACCAATTTTTAGAAGTTTGCTGCATTCAGGAAAGCGTGACCATGTTGCAATCCAACAAAACATGCAGGATTTGGCCTGCAGGCGACCAGTCAAAAAGCCTCTGCTGTGAAGGGTGGTATCTCTCTGATGGTGTTTTGTCCATCAGCCTCCCTCTTTCCGTCCAGGGCCTGCACCCCACTATGCCCAGAGTGGCCTGAGCCCAAAGGAGGACCCTGCCCACCACAGCCCTACCTGTTGGTCCACACCCACAGCATCCAGCCCGTCGTACATGATGTCCACCCAGCCATCCTTGGAGGCAAGCACGAACAAGGACATCAGGGCCTTGGGGGAGGGGAGGAGGAGAAACCATCTGAAACCTAGGCTGTGTGGCCAAACCATCCACCACCTGTCCCCAGAGCACCTCCTGGCAGCAGCTCAGGGGACCCTCGCTTATCAGAGGTCAGGCCTGAGTCACACTCTGGGCCCCATAAGGGCTCTCTGTCCCAGAGCTTCATGGCTGCTGTGAAGCCGGAGGAGCCCTGGGAGATGATCAAGCCCTCTGACCTTGGCCAGATGGAGCAAGGGACACCAGAGCCCTGGAAATCCAGAAGGCAAAACCAGGCCAGGTCTGAGCGATTTCGTTTTTTACGTGGCTCTGTGTTTGCGAATATGGAAGAAGAGAAGGCGCTGCCTCGACAGCATAAATGTGCCCTGCCTCACGCTAGGCAGCCATACACGTGGTGTCGTTGTGCCCTTCCCTCCACCCTCCACAGAAATACCAGGGTGACCCGTGCACCCGCTGATGAGGTGGAGGCCCTGGCAAGTCAGTTGTCCTGCATGCATTGTGACGACTGGACTCTGGTCTTCTCAGGATGCTTGCGACCGCCACCCTCACCCCCGCCACTTCCTCGGAGCGTGGAGCTCACCTGGCCGAGGTTGTCGAAGTTGTATTTGTGCCGCACCCACCGGTAACTGGCCTCGGCACAGTCAGACTTGTTGGTAATGTTCCTGGTGTCCTCGCCTTGGCATACGAAGAACTTCCCTTTGAAGAGCTAGACACACACACCGGGAGACGGAGCCCAAGTGAGCTGCGGCCACAGGAAGCCCTGAGCTCCCCAGCCCCACCTCTCCCACACAAGCCCTGGGGCACCCTGGCTGAGGACCCAGTGTGCAGTCGGGTCAGGGGAACACTGACGGGAACCCCTCTGCAGGCACCCCTTCCTCTGGGCTCCTGGGAGCAAAGACCCTAGAGGAGAAAACGTCAGCGGGGCAGGTGCTGGGGAAGGACAGAGGGAGGGGATCGGTCAATGGTTTCCTACAAAGCGTGAAGCCAGTGGTTCTCCAAGTGGGGTCCCTGGACCAGCAGCATCAGCATCACCTGGGAATATGCTAGAAATGCAAACTTTCGGGCCCACCCTAGACTCACTGAATCCCACACTCTGGGGGAGGGGCCGAGCGACCTGGTTTCATGGTGGGCCTGGCTAGAGATTGTCGATTCTCCTTTACAGATGAGGAAAATGGAGGCTCAGGGAAGTAAATTCACACTCAAATAAGGGTGAATAAGCAGAGGTGGCAGAAAGGGGGCTTGAACTCAGGTAGTTCTGACTGGAAAGCTCCCCCTCATTTCACAACAGACCAGGCTATGACTGTGGGCGGGAAAGGGAACGGCGAGGCGGGGGCAGGGGGGCGGGAGGACCAGGAGGCCCGGGCAACCTGATGAGGATGGACCTAAGTCCACAGGAAAAGCCCAGGACTGGGCTTCCAATGGTTCCCTCCCCTCTGCCAAGCCGGCTGGAAGTGGGGGAAGGGGGAGGGGCACTGGGTGTGCCAAGAGGCTCCACAAGACTTAGGCAGAAGTACCCCAGCCTGGTCCCTGGGGTTAGAGAGTTCTAGCAAACCAGGAACAGCCCTCTCCCCAGGGCAGAGAGCCAAAGGATGGGAACGGGAGGGGCAGTAGCCACCCAGGAGCTCCCCCACCGCCCAGACAGCCAGCTGCCCTGAAACCAGAACAGCTGGAGGCAGGGGGTTCTGGAAAGCTGGGGTGGAGAGGCTCCCTGGCTCCTGGGGGCCCCTGCTGAATGCTGCAAGCAGCTCCGGATCTTTTTTTCCTCCCAAACCAGTTTCCTCCCTGGGCCAGAGGCCCAGTTTCCCCAGCAGCCCCCACTTCCTGCCTCGTCTGGGGTCGGCACCCTCCTGCTTGCTCGCTGCTAACCTGGCCCAGCTGTCTGGGCCTTGGATCCCCAGGCCTGGCCTGCAGCCCGCTTCGCTCAAGCAGGGAGGGAGGGGAAGGGATCCCGGAGGAGACTGGGCCAGCGCAGCGGCTGTCCTCCAGAGTGCAGTATGGGAGGGGAGCAGGAAGGGCAGTCTGCAGTCGCCACGGGTCAGCAGCCTCTCTGAGGCCCTTGTCTCCTTTGGGGACCTCTTCTAGGCTCCTAGTTTTCTACAAAACGCCCAGGAGATAAAGGGGTCTGAGGCCTAGGGCCTCAAGGGAAGTGTCCCTGTTTATTCCTTCCTGGAATCAAGACAGCAGCAGCTCGAGCCTCGACATCCAAGGGCCAAGAGAAGGCCACATGTCAGGTTTCCACCACCACCTGGCCTCCAGAGCCCCACAAACCTGCACCCCTAGGATGCCAAAAATGATGAAGAAGGCACAACAGATGACCACGATGTTGCCAATGGGTTTCAGCGAGGACATCAGTGTTTCCACTACCAGCTTCAGCCCCTGGGCCCGGCTGATGACCCTGGAGAGGGACAGAGGGGAAAAGAGGGGTTCCCTCAGCTCGGAAGCTCCCTTGCCGCTTGCCCTGCTGCCCCCCAACCCCCGTCTAGGCTCACTGGTCCCCATCCTGGAGTCTGGTTTTCAGGTGCAGAGCACTCACCCCAATCTCTCCAAATGGGATGCAGACCCCCCTACCTCCCTCACTACCCCCTCTACTCCTAGATGTCAGAGTATGACCTAATGGGGCTGGGCTGGGGACTTCACTTGAGGGAGGTGGACCCAGGGATGCAGTGTTGCGGGGACAGGGAGGCCTACCTATAGGGGGTGTGGAGAGTGCAGGCAAGGAGGAGGAAGGAGCGGGAGGTGGGTCACTATTCAGTCAGTATTGTCCACATCCATGAGAAGTCTTGATACCAGAGCAGGGGTGGGGTGGGGTAGGGGGTGATTGTGGGAGGGTCTTCTGAGAGAGCAGATTCCCCTCTAGCAGGGTTAGCTGGGGGGTGGTCCCCGACAGGTGCGTGAAGGCGGGGAACGGAGGCTATTACCCCCCCAGGGAGGACAGTCTCCCCCAAAGGTGCCATCCAAGGGAGAGCTTCAGCTGAAGGCTAGGAGGGCCCTGCCTGGGGCCTCTTGTATTGGGGTCTGCCCAAGGTCAGGGGCATGGTGGCCCTGAGCAGTCTGTCCTGTAGGGAGGGTCACTGCGGGGCACACTCAAGGAAGGAAACTCCTGGGGCCATGGTTCAAGCCGAACGAGACGAGGGGGTTCGCTGTGGGGGTCATGGGCAGGAAGCAGGGGCTCGTGGGGCTCTCGCTCCCCCACGGGCTTGCTGGAGCTGTCCCTGAGGAGGGCGCTCGGCCGGGGGCGCACCTGAGTGGGCGCAGGGTCCGTAGCAGCCGTAGGACCCTCAACATGCCCAGGATCTTGGTGCCGCTGTCGGAGACCATGGACACCAGGATGTCGATGATGGAGATGAGCACCAGCAGCCCGTCGAGAACGTTCCAGCTGCTACGCAGATACGCCTGCTCCCCGAAGCACCAGCCCAGCGCTACCACCTGGGGACGCCCGCGGCATCACTGTCGCCGCCGCCTCCCTGCGGTCCCCAGCCCTGTCCTCCGACTGCGGTCAATCTCGCCAACCCCCCACCCCAGGAACCAGAGAGCCCCAGAGCAACACCGACCCCCTGTTACCTTCACGGTCATCTCTGCCAGAAAGACTGCGGTAAAGATGTAATTGGACAGGGTCAGGAAGATGCGTTCCTGCAAGAGACAGGCACGTATCACTCGCTAAGACCCCCTTCATGGGCCAGGGCTGCTCTGTAGGCAGAAGCCAAGAACCACCTCCGACATTTGACTCGGGAAAATGACCCCTACCTTCCCCAAAAGGCAGACGATCTCCTTTCTGCAGACCTCTCTCTCTCTCTCTCTCTCTCTCTCTCTCTCTCTCTCTCTCACACACACACACACACACACACACACAGCCAGCACCAGGCCCCTTGACTCACTTGCAGCTCTAGGCAGTCTGAACAGTGCTGCCTCCCGCCATCCGAGTGGGGGGAGGAGAAATGTTCCCCCAACAGTGCTGCCATCTGAGCCCCATATCTCAGAAACCCTCAGAACTGGATCAGGGTTTGCCTTGATCTCTGACCCTTCTCCTCCTACTCTCCGCCTTTCTTTTCACACTTGCTCTCCTGCTGGGTGGCCCAGAAACGGAGCCACAGGGCAAGCGAGGAGCTTGACTACAGCCTAGGCCTCCCCGGCACCATATTTCAGGGTATGGCTGGGGGCAGGGTGGGAAAGAAGGTGACCTGGTCCCCTGATATCTGCAGGCAAAGTCCATCCCTGGGTGGCCAGGAGAGGGCTGGAGAGGACTGGAAAGACAGCAGGCGGAGCGTGAGTGTCAGGGAGAAAAACAGAGGAAGGGAAAGAAAAAAGCGGGCACACGGCAGAACGAGAGGTGCAGGGGCCGAGGGGAAGATGGGGAGGGTGCGATGTGGTGACAGAGCTGCAGGGAGGCCTGGGACAGGTGGCAGACACGGGACCACGTGCCCGGTGCCCTTGCTCCATGCCGCACGAGCCCCAGTGGTAGGGTTCCCCTTCCCCACCTCTTCCCAGGCCGGCCCTCTATTCAAAACACTCCTTCCATCCCCGCCCTGGCCCAGCTGGAGCCCACCCTAATGGAGACTAGAAGCCCAGGAGCGCTGCAATCCGAATGGCAGTGTGGGGGAGCAGTGAGCAGGGGTGGGGGGCCCACTCTGAGCAAGTGGGGCAAGATGCCGTGAGAGGCAAATTCTATCTGGGGTAGAGGCCTATGCGGCCCAGCTGGGGAGACACAGTGGCCAGAACCAGCTGTGCCTGAAACCTACTTGTTTGTGACCTGGCAGGACCAAGAGGAGCAAAGCGCAAATCCTGAGCAAGACCACTTGAGAGCAAGACCACTCAGCCCAGCTGGGGCCTCTCTTGCTGTTCGCATCACCCCAATACTCGCTGACTCACACCTGGGCCCCCCAGGTCTCTGGCTCCTGAACATGTGCTGTCTGCAAATAGCCAGGGGGCAAGGGCTCTCACTCTTCACCCAGGCAAGGAGCAGGGGCCGCTCCCCCGCCCCGCCCCTGGAGGCAGAGGCAGAAGAGGGACATGGGAGGCAGCCCACGGTACAAGGTGCCAGGGAGGCTTATAGGAGACTCCTGGTTCTCTCCCTCCACGTCTGTCTGGGCCTCCTCGCCCGCCTGGCTAGCTCACTGAATGCTAACCTAGGAGGGGGCTCGCACCGAGCAGGCACTCAATAGCCACCGGGTTTAGTCTTTGGCGACTCACAGCACTGTGGGGGTCGATCTTGGGACGCTCCATGGCGATGGTGATGCAGTTGAGGAAGATGATGACAAGGACCACATGGTCGAACATCTTGTGGGTGATGATTCGGTGACATAAGAGGCGGAACCTGTTGGAAGACAGGCAAATGCTAGGCAGGAGGCAAGCAAGACAGCAGTGAGAGGCCTTGCCCCTCAGCCCTTCCCCTTCCTGGGCCCTCACTTGTCCCTAGGTCAGGGGACACTTCTAGCATCACCAAGATGGTGTCACAGGGTCACTCTCCAGGAGGAGAGGTCGGGAACCACTGCTCACCTTGACTGAGGAGGGAAGATGTATGCCGACCAGGAGTCTCGCTCGTGGCAGCAGGCAGGCAGCCGGGCTCGGACCCATGCTCTCATCCGCTCCCCCCTGCTCTGTAGAAGGATCACAGGGCTCATGTGCACGGCCGGGCCCCCAAGTTCCCTGAGCCCGTCCTGCTTGTCAGCAGTTCCGTGGCCCTCACAACTTGTCCAGCCTTTCCCACTCGCCTCAGCCCTCTGCCGTACTTCTCTTTCTTTATTCCTAAGACCAGCATCTCCCTCTAAGCCCCCTCTTGCCCCTGAGCATCGCTCACTTCAGTCATCTCCTCCTTCCTCCCCTCCACCCCTTCTCCCAGGCTCTCTGCTCTTATCCTCTGTCTCTAGCCCGGCCCCACCTGCCTGCCCTCCCTTTTTCCTTCCCCACAAGGCTTGGAAGCCATATCAATTATCAAACATTGTCCCCATCACAGTTGTCCGTTCAGAGACACACCTGGGACCAGGAGAAACTGGTCCCTTCTCCTCACTTGCTAACCCTGAGGTCCTGGGTCCCTGTGCTCCATCCCTGGGGTTAAAGTTAGGGGTGAGGGGCCCAGGGTAGCTGTGCAAGGGTAAGGGCGGGTGTGAAGTCAAGGCTGGTGATGAGGTCGAGATGGAGGGGGGATGGGGAGGCATGGGTTTGGAGAGATGAGTGATGGGTATTTCTGAGTCACAGGGGGAGGGCCATGAAAGATTCATACACATCTGCCCGAAACCATCCATATCCACCTCGCGGATGATGAGGATCTGGGGCTCGGCGGGGCAGGCTTCGGGAGGGAAGGGGCTGTGTGGAGCTCAGTTTCAGGGCCGGCGCCCCTTAAGATCCTTGGGGCATGGGGGTGTGTGTGATGGTAACTCCCTGAACACCACAGAACCAAGACTGGCTTGTCCAGCGCAGCGCCGGGTCAGGCCCAACTCCCCTTGCTCAAGGTCGGGGGCGTGAGAGGTCACTGTGCCCGGGGGGGCCTCACCAGGTTGCCCTCGTCATCGCCATCATCCCCGTCCAGTGGGGGGTCGTCAGGCCGCAGGGCCCGGGCCAGGCGCCCCGAGGCTGACTTGCCGTTGCAGTCCTGGTGCTCGGAGCCTGAGCTGCGGCCGCTGGTTGTGCGGTGCGATGCGGGCACCTGCAGCGTGTCCGGCAGGTCAAAGGAGTTCCTGGCCTCCTGTTCCAGGGAGCCCCCGCGGCGCCGGTCGCTGCCCGCTGGGCTGGCCCTCTCTTCTTCAGAGCTCTCCTCCTCATCCTGGCTCTCTCGGCCCTCGCCCGACAACAGGGACCTCCGCTCCCCACTCGGGCTCCTCCGCTTCAGGCTCGGGGCGCGGCCCAGGCTGTTCCGGCTGGAGCGCCTGCTGGTCCAGCTGCTGGCTGCGCTCCAGGGGCTGTGTGGAGAGCTGCGGGCGCTTGGCTGCAGGGGGCAGTCAAGAAGAGGGTGGTCGCCACCAAAACCTCCCAGCCCTGCACCCCGTCCCATGTGCGCTGTCCCCTACAAGCCTCCTCGGCATCACACCAGGTCTGAAGGTGTGAGCAGGAGCCCTGGGGTCAGATTATTTACTCCAACCAGCTGTGTGATCTTTGGCAAGTTTCTAAACCTCTCTGTGCCTCGGTTTCCTGTCTGTATGTGAAATAAGACCCTAAGACCTAGTCCTCATTTAGTTGCCTGGCAGTATAAAAAGACAGCAGGAGCAGGGGCCCCAATGCCCGCTCCTGAAGGAAAGGGCTGGTTTGTCACCTGCTCCCAGGAAGCAGAGTGTCCCACAAATCAGTTTGGCGCAGACCGCCTCTCTAAAATGGGGAGGAGAATGATACCTCCCTCCTACGGTTGCAATGAGGGTTCAGTGCATTTAGAACATTTATGAGCCATGTCTTAGAACAGTGCCTGGTCCAGAATCAATGGGATTTGCTACTCTTACAATGAGGTATTAAGAAGGTAAGGACCACCTCCCCTTCCAAAACGAAACTCAGAGGTTGAGTTTCTCACAAGGTTACTGAGTAAAGGGACTGAAGAGTAGGATTAGAACACTGCTCTTCCACCCACGAGGCCAGAGCGCTATACCCCTCTGCGTTACCAGCCCTACTGACTTCCCTGGAGCTTGTCCAGCCTAGGACTCAGAGGCTGTCCCCTTGGGCCTGTTCACTTCCCTCCTCTGTTCCCTCCTGACACCCGGCATCTCCCACTTCCCGGCACCCGCATGCACCCCATACCGGTGACTTCATCTCGTGGGCCGCCCCGGGCTCAGCAGACCCGCTGCTGCTGGTGCGGCGGGAGGCGGGGCCCAGCACCTCGGCCAGGCCGGTGCTGGAACTCTTGGGGAGTGACATGGGGGTGGCGGCCGTGTGGATGATAAGAGGTGGCAGCAGGTTCCTTCGCAGCTCGGGGTGCTCCCCCAGGGACACCACTGCTAGGGGAGAGAGGGAGAGACCCTGAGTCCAGCTGAGGTTGGCCCAGGGCCAGGGGCCACACCCCTCGGAGAGATACTCACAGGCCAAGCGCTTCTTCCTGTCCCCATGGCCATCCAGGCTGGGTGAGAAGAAATCAGGCTCCGACTCGGACTTGGTGGCATCTCCCTAGGGTGGGGGAGCAGCGGGCCATCAGGGCCCCGGCCGGGCAGGGGGTAGTGGGAGGGACCGAGGTCTCCCTGTCTCCGCACGCACACACCACATACAGGCCACGGGAACCAGCAACCACGGCACGAGGCATGCACTGGTACAGGCCAGACCACGCAAGCGTGGGGCCCAGAGCTCCCCAGAGCCCCGACATCTCTGCCTCCCACCAGCCACACCCCAGAGAAGGCCACAGCTCACCCCAGAGCCCACATTAGGCTGGGACTGGCTCCCAGAAGGGCTGAGAGGAGAAGGGAGAGTGAGCTGGGCAGGTGGGTGGCAGAGGCCAGAGGGAGCCGGGGACCTAAGTGAAATGGTCACCAGAGCCTAAATTCCAATTTGTACCCTCTGCTTTCCTTCCGTGGCTGCCCTCCCCTGGACCTCAGACCTGAGGACCCCAGAAGGCAATTGAAAGACCCCTGACAGAGCAGCTCAGCCCAAGGAGGCCACGGCAGGCCCTGTGCGTCGTCCCCTCATCTTCCGCAAGACCCCGCCCCATCTCCTGGCCCTATTTCCACCTCTGTCCCTGTCTCTGGGGCAGTTCTTCCTTCTTAGCAGGTCAGTAGGTTCCCCAGTAATTACACACTTCTCCTTAAGAAGTTATTAAGAAATACTTGATTGCTACTTTTGATAAGGACATAAATATTGCGTAATTGGCATCTCAGGGGATCATTTTCATTAACTCAGTTTACATCCCTAACGAGGCCTTTAATTATCGAGCGGGATCTCCAGGGGGCTGCTCGGGATACACGGCACTGTGGGGTCCCGCAGGGATCCTGGCTGTGGTCCGCAATTCCCGTGCCCGTGCAGGAAACGGGGGAGCACAGGCTTGGCTTGGGGGCCAGAAGGGGAGTGTGGCCCCAAAAACCTGCTGGACCTCCCAGGCAGTCAGGGAGCCAGAGACTTGCAAGTGGATTTAAAATTCCGGTACCTTCCAGCAAGAGGCACCTCCACCCTCACATCCTCCAAAGACTTGTCCTGAGCTGAGGCAGCTTGTGGGGGTCTCCAATAGGGGCTCAGGTTAAGGGGGACGGGAGAGAGATGGGGGAACACAGTCTGCGGCCATGGATCCCGAGTCCACGCAGGCCTGACCTCAGCGTAGGCACGCACACACGGTGTCCCCCACACGTGCACACAGACGATTCTAAGTCCCTTCCTTCTCCCACCCCTCCACGGGTCCAGCGGGAGACAGGAGCAGTGCCCTTTGCAGGTTGATGGGGGCAGAGGCAAAGAGGCTCCTCCCCAGTGTCCTCGTGGGGGTGGGGGGGAAGGGACTTAAAACCGAAGCAAACCTCACGACACTGATGACCACCACCGCTACCACAGTTGCACAGCAGCTGAGCGTGAACACGAGCACAGAGACGCGGAGGCAGTGTGGAGGGGGCACAGGGCACGGGAAAGGGGGGCATGCTGACTCGTGATCGCGTACCTACCCCCTGGGAGTCGACAGGCAGCTGAATACAGCTTAACTGTCCACTCGCATCTTCCCGTTTGCTGATTTCCTACAGGGAGACGGGGAGGCAGGGGACGGGCGCTGGTCACAGGCACTCGGGCTTTCAGACATCAGCAGTGTCGAAAGAGGATAAAGACAAGGGTGCCAAACCGGGAGGGGGTGGGAGGGGGAGCCACACACGGGGGGGGGGGTGGCTGAGGAGGAGGAGAAAGGGGACAGAACGGCCTTCCAGAATTCAACGACAGGCCCTTGGGCCAGAATGAATCTGAAAGGTGAGGGCAGATGCCAGGAAGATGAGGAAAAGGGCAGAGAAGGAGACTGAGCCCCCAATAACCCTAATAACAACAACTACTGTTCACTGGGGGCATGCCAGCCCTCCCGAAACTGCCCGATTAATACCAGCTTGCCTCTCACAAAATGGGAAGCAAGGACCACCGATGTCATCTGGTGGGGGGGGGGTGTCTGAAGTTTGGAGAAGCTAAGACAATTGCCCAAAGGCATGCAGAGAGTAGGAGGCATATCTGGGCCTCACCCCTGAGTCTCCAGCTCACCTTTTACTGGCCCCACACTGGCAGGGGGCTTGGGGAATGGGCAGAGAGGGTGGGAAGGAAGCTGAGAGGAAGCTGAAGGTTAGGAGCTGGGACGGGCTTCCCCACTCCCACATGCTCGGCCTGCATCCCTCCAAACCAGACTAGGTCCAGCTGCTCCCACTGGGATGAGATGTGACAAGTAACACTGGGATGACAGCTATGATGTTGTTTAATATCAATTAATGGCCTCACACAGGGCCTGCTGCCTGTTCATTTAATTAAGTGTGTGGATGATAAATATACAGGGATTCAGGGCATTGCCCCCCGCAAGTCAGGAAATCAACAGCTGAGCCAACCCAGCGCCCTGGGGCTCCTCTCTCTTACCTCTTGGCAGGATGGCAAGGCCAGCCGGGGGCTACCCTTGAGCCCTCCTGCTAGTGACACCCTACAAAAGAGGGGCGGCCACTTCCTCCACCCAGGTGGGTTGTCTCATTTGTAATAAAGCCAACCATCACAATAGCAAAAAAACAGCCTCTCCTGCCAGATTGTGGGGTTCCCTCAGAGTGAAAGGTGCAATGCCCTGAAACTCGTCCACAAGAGGGCAGGTGCTTCTGGAGGCATCCAGGTCCCTGGAATTGAGTGATGGACCCTCCCCTCCCCCACCCAGATGTTGGCCCCCTGCATGTAAGACAGTGGGCAGCTGGGCCAGCCCCTCCTGTGGGCACCCCAGGGCCATGCCACAGCCTGCCTGACCCCCACCCCCCGGAGAGGGATGGATCTAGACTGCCTTTCTCCATCTCGCCCCGGACCTGAAGCACCATGCCCCCAAGCGGGACCCTCCCCTATCGGCACCTGTGCCTGGCTGGTTGAGGAGGCAGGAACCCCAGCCCCCCCCCCCCCGCAGGCTGGGGCAGCCACAGGCCCCCAGCAGGGCCAGAGTGACCTGCCTTCCTTCCCAGCAGCAGACAGCCCAGCTGCCTAGCAACCAGGCCTCCCAGCACTCCTTTTAACAAGGTGTTTGCTGAAAGGGGCAGCGATGGGGAGGGGGCTCTGTGCCCAGGGCCAGCCGAGAGGAGGGGAGTAGGCTCGAGAGGAGGGAAGTAGGCTCAGGGTGCTTTCCATTTCCCTCTATGCAGTTCCTCAGGAATTTTTCTGAGGACATCTTAGCCGCCAGGGATGGTGGTTAGGAAGGGGCTGCAGGGCCCCCTATCCCCACTCAGCTCCTCTTCCCACAAGCCCAGCACTGTGGCTGAGAGCGGGGCGGGTGGGGGGGATCCAGAGAACCTGGTTCTAATGGGAGCATGGTGACACCCCTTAACTTTTCAGGCCCCAAGGAACCCTGAAATAAGTGCCTTGTGCCTCCCTGCACCAGAGGCCCAGCCGTTCCCCAAGGCAGGCTGCGCCTCCCCCTGCAGCTGCCCTCGCCGCCCCCCTGCAGGAAGAAACGCCATCCTGGGTCACTACAGAAGCTGCGGCGGGCAGCAGGAGGAGGCCGGTGTGGGACAGATACACCCGCACCCCACCAGCCCAGCCGGCCTACGGGGAGCGGCCTGCCCTTGCCAGGCTGGGAAAGAGTCAGAAAATAGATTTTTGTTTTTCCGCCCTGTGCCGAGTATTTATAGACCCGGCCACAGCGGGAGTTTCCATCCGGGTCACCTGGAGAGAACTGGACCAGGAGCTTCTGTATGCCCAACCTGGAGCATTTCTAGGTTGGGTCAACCTGCCAGGGCTGGCACGATGCTCGGGGGAGAGGGGCAGAGTCGAGGGAGGGGAACGGTGCGCCACCCTTGGGGCAGAAGCTGAGCCCAGGCACAGCAAGGGCAGGATCAATGCAAATCAATATTAATTGATGACGCTGCCTGTGACGAAGGAGACAGAGGCTGGGCTGGAAATAGGACGCTCATCTCGGCCATGCCTGCAGCTAATTGGGCTCATTTCTCACCCTGGGCAGCTTAGCAGGGGCCGGGCCCCAGTGGCATCTTCGTCAGCTCAGCTGGAGCTCAGATGACTCGCACACATACTTCCCCCACCCCTCGGCTCCGATGGGTCCCCTCTGGATGTCCCCAAGAGTACCCATGCTCGGAATCCTGCTGCATCCTCGGCCAACTTCTCCAGCTCCCTGGGGAAGGGTCCAGCCAACTTTGATGCCAAAGCCCACTCAGCCGCTAACCTGGTCCCCAGGGGTCCCCCACAACCATCCTGTCTCCCCGGGGCCGAGAGGCTACCTGCATCCTCCCAGCCTAACCCCCCACCCCCACCCCAACACCCAGCCTGATGGGCAGCCTTTGCTAGACCTCCCAGGCCACGGCAGCTGGCTGCTGCTGGCAGGGGGTTACCTCTGCTTGGAAGCCCTCCACCAGAATGGCGACGAGCAGATTAAAGAGCACGTAGTTGCCAAAGGTCATGAGGGCAATGAAATAAAGAGCAGCCCAGGATGACGTGGAGGCCATTCCGTTGTAGAGCACCTTGTTCCAGTCCTCCTGGGTCAGGATCTGTGGGCAGGGGCTGGGAGTCAGCACCTTGGCCTGCGGGGGGAACCTCCCCCACCCAGTGTCCAGCCCTGCCTGGTTACCCGGGCACCTGAAAGACGGTGACGATGGCCCAGAGCAGGGAGTCGAAATTCTTCCGGTCCGGCAGCGTGTCCCCGTCCCGCTCCGATGCAAACTTGCAGCCAAAGAGATGCATGCCCAGGATGCTGAAGACACAGGAAGCCACAAGACGGGGGTCAGGGCAGCAGCTCCCTCCCTGCCACGGCCCCTCAGGACTACTCCCCCCGCCCCACCCCTCGCACCCCCCATCCCCTCATCCACTTGCACCACACCTGCCCCCACCTGAAGATGAAGATAAAGAGCATGAGCAGCATGCAGAAGGTGGCCACGTTGTCCATGGTCTTCATGAGCACCACGAGCTGCCGCTGCAGTGCCGGCAGGAAGCGCACCAGCTTCAGCACCCGCATCAGGCGGAAGGTCCGCAGCACCGACAGGCCACCCCCCTGCTGGCCCACGATCTCCCACACGCTGCAAGGAGGGCAGGGAGCCTGAGCCCCTGCGTGCTCTCCCTCCCCCCTGCCCCTCCCTCTGAGAGGGCCTGGCAGCATCAGAGGGCCTGGACCAGCCCATGCGGCACAGTGGAGCACAGGTAGGCCCCTGGGCCTCCAGACAGGAGCCCCTGTGAGGGGTGGAGGGGACAGGTCCAGCACGCTCCACCCTCCAGGCCCAAGATCACACCTGGGCCGAGGAGAGCCTTCTCCCAAATCCAAATTCCGGCCAAGGCAACAACGGCTGGTTATGGAATGTTTGTTCTCTTCTAATGAAATCAAAATCCGATTCCAGAAAGCAATAAAGGAGCTGTCCTGGCCCCAGGGCCTAGGCAGACAGAGCACTTCCCCAGGGTCTTAGAAACGTTAGAGCAAGTTGCAGAGGTCTGAGATGGTCTCCAAGAACTTTGCAAGCAGGGGCAGTGGGCTGGGCCTCACACCTCCTTCAACTTCTCTGCAAAGCCAACTCCCCACTCCTCACTCACCCCAGGCCTACATGGGGACAAGGTTAAGAAGTGGAGAGAGGAGAGAGGAGACTGCACAGGGGTCTAGCCAAAGGAGACGTGAGGCCAAGTTCAGCCGGAATAAGGTAGAGCCAAGAGAGGCTGGAGTGGATCACCATCCACTGGGGGAGCGACAGGGCCTAGGGGTCTGGAGTCAGGTCCCTCCACCCCAGAGGAACAGGCTACGTGACTTCTCACCCCGGCCACCCCACAGGCATTCCTCCAGGTGATCGGCAGTAGAGGGACACTCCTACCTGATGACGACAATGACCCCATCGAAGATGTTGTAGGGGTTCTTGATGTAGCCGAAGGGGCCATACACAAGCAGCTTCAGCAGCATCTCCAGGGCAAAGAGGCTGGTGAAGACGATGTTGCTGATTTCCAGAGCGTTGGTCAGCTCCTCGGGCTGGAGGGCAGGGCGGGGAATGAAGCAGCCTGGGCTCATCCCTGAGCCCCTCATCCCTGAGCCCCTCATCTCTGTCCTCCCTAGCAGAGGGCCACTGGGAGAGGAGCAGCAGGAGTAGCAAGTGGGGGCTGGGCGGCTGGGCAGGGAGTAACGGGGGTGGGGGATACTCAGACTCCCAGGGAGGACCCTCTCACAAAGGGTCCGTGAGCAATTGCACTCACGGGCAGCCGCCACACAAAATTCCAGCTCTGGGTCTCAGATCCCGGGACCGCAGGCTGGCAGGAAGCCTGAGCTATAGGTCGTTGCTCACCTCCCGCTAGGACCCCCGAGACCCATCTTGTCCTGTGCTGCCGTGCTAGCTCGGCAGGCCGTGACCAGCAGCACAGCGACACTGGCCGGTGTCAGACGATCGCCAGGGCCCCACATGCCTACCCACACACACAGCCCCATGCAGTCACACGTGCTCTACGATTACTCTGGGGACTTGGCAGCCTTCTCTTGGACAACTGTTGGCTACGCTGCTTCCTTCCAGACACATGCGTACGCTGCACACCCGCGCAGGCTGCACACAAACACACAAACACGTAGGCACACGCACCTAGACACACACATGTGCGTGCAAACATGCTGACGAGCAGAGGGAGACCCTAAGAAGGGTCATCATAGACAAGGAAGCATGTGGAGCTACCACTTGAGACTAGGACAGCTGGGTTAATTCCCGGCCTATTCCCTGTCAATTCACTGTGTGACCTACAACAAGATTCTCAACCTCTCTGGCCAAGTGTAAAACACTTATGGTCATTACTTCTTTGTTTCTACCGAGGGTCTGAGATTGGGACGAAAGACGCATCCTAGAGAGGTCATCAGAAACAACAAACTTTTGCTATTCCAGAACACTAGTCACCTCCCCCTGCTTCCTTCTGTCAATATGAAGTACCTACTGTATGCCTAGCAATGCATCAGATATTAATGGAGCTGCAGAAATACACCCACTGTGCTTCCTGCCTCTCGGGAGCCCGGAGTCTCGCCGGAAACAGGTTGTGCATAAAACAGCCGAATAACCACAAGAGGCCTTAGATACTTAGATGCCAAAATAAATTATCCAGATAGTAAATCCAACAGCTGAGGGGAGAGATGGTGAGGGAGGCACACAATGGGAAAGACTTGGTCAGGAGGCAGCACTTGAAATGGACTCTGAAGGGTAAGTAGGGTCTCTCCAGGGAGAGGGGCCCAGAAAGCACCATAGGGTGGAGTGCAAGGAATGAGCCATGCTGGGGACAAAGAGAGGGGTGGGGCTGGGCTGAGGGCTGGAGACGCGAGGGGAGACAGGGTTGGCTAAGTGGAGCCCACTGCTTACCTAATGGGGTCTCTCGATCCCCCAAAACCCAAGTTTCAAAGCAGCTCATGAAGTTCGAGTTAAAATAAGTAAGCAGATGAAGCCCTTAGTCCGCAGCCACCTCTCCCTGCTGACCCAGCTGTCTCCCCTGGTGGGCTGCCCAGGGGGGTCACCCAAGCATGGAGCCCCGCCTGGGCGCCACCAAAGTATCCGAAGAGCCTAACTTTGTGTGGCCAGCCTGGGTAGGAGGTGGAGAGACCTGGAAGGAAGGGCCTTCTGACTGGCAGGTGAGGAGTGTTTGGGGGTCCATAGCTACTCAGAAGGAGAGAAGCTCTCAGTCCGTGCTTGGATTCTTCCAGAGACAGCCCTGGAGGGCAGCAAGCAGGCTGAGAGCCAGCCGCGGGGGCCAGTGTGGCAAGGATCTCGAGCAGATCCTTGCTCCCCAGACTGCGGGTGGGGGCTGGAGAGGGCACTGCCCCTTGACCTAGTGAATGGGGTCCCAGAGACTCAGGACCTTGGATCCCTCCAGCACGAGTGCAGAGTAGGGGGTGGGGAAGCGTCATTGACAAGGCAGCTAAAGCTCAGGCTCAGACCCCTCCTGACTAAGCAGATCTCCACTCTGTGTTCCCAAGTGCCGTTGGCCACGGGGCCGTGGTCAGCGAGCCTGCCTTCCCGTCACGCTGCCACCCACCCAGCTGTCCACCCTTGGACTGGATAAAGGTGATAAGCCCCGAGCACGCAGACGTGACACCGGGTGGGTTCCCAGGCTCACCCCATGTCTTACCTCACGCCACCCACACAGCGGCCCTGGCACCCTTACTTTACAGATGAGCAGAAAGGTCAAGAGATGGTGAATGACTGGAACAGCCAGGGAGTGGACCCCAGTCCCAGCTCATTCTGACCCTGATAATACTAGGCAGTCAGGGTTCAAACCCACCCCGGTGACAGCAAGGGGCACATGAATCCTGACACATGGAGGGACCGAATTCATAATGTGCCCTCCAAAGTATGTAAAATGACATTTCACATGAACTTAGATGTATGAAGAAAGAACAAAGTGATTTGAACCAAGGTGCATTTATAATGGGTAAATTTTCTGGCACATAAACGATGCCTCAAAAAAAGGGGGCCAAAAATAAGAATTAACAAAATGTCTTAAAAATAGTAGCTGAGGGGCATGGTCCCACGGTCCCAGGATCTAGCCCCATGTTGGACCGTGCTCGGCGGGAAGCCTGCTTCTCCCTCTCCCACACCCCCGTGTTTGTGTTCCCTCTCTAGCTGGGTCTCTCTGTCAAGTAAATAAATAAAACCTTCAAAAAGAAATAAAAATAAAAAATTTTTAAAAAGTAGCTGAAAGAACAATAGCTTTTGGTTTCTCAAACTGACTCCATCAGTGACTCTTAAAAGCACACCCAACACTGGGCCTAATCGGGGAGTATTCCCAGCATTTCCTGACATCATCCAAGGGGGTAACAACAGCCTGCGCCTAATGGCTCTTGGCTCATGGACACCTGCACACCGACCAGGAGCCTCATCAGAAAGACAGCTCAGGGCTCCTCCAAGGCCTGCATGGTCGGTCCTGGTTGAGGGGGCGGCAGCAAAGGTTGGAGCCCCCACCTCACCCCTCCAGGCAGCTTTTGGACTGGAGCTACAGGGGTAAAGGAGAACCAGGCGCTGTCCCTCAGCCTGCCCTCCATCTCTGGCACATGCTCCCTGCACACACCTTAGGGCAATGCCTAGTTCCTCCAGGGGCCTGGTATTCCCTCATAATCCATGGGAAAAGGCACTCCTCCCCAAGACAGGTCTGCTCAAATTACTAAATTGGAGGCTAGGAACGTTCTGCAAGTGCAGGATGAGGACAGAGAAACACAATCTTAGCAACACGGTTGCCCCAGGGACAAGAGCCGTGATCACAGCCACTGCAGCAGCAAAGGGGAGGGGAGGGAGCCAACTTCTGCTAGTTCCTTCCCCAGGCTCAGCACTGGCTGATCCTTCCTTCCCAGATTTCATTTCCTCCGGGCCTCCAAGACAGCCAGGTAAACTGAGGCTCCGAGAGGTGGGGTGACCTGATGATGCGGTTTAGGAAGGTACAGAGCAAGGGCTGCACTTTCTATGATGCGCACCGCTACCCCCCAAGAGAGAATCCGCGAGGCCACACACAGGCCCATCAACAGGCACCAGCCCCCTCCCCCACTCTCCCCTGCTGCCAGCAGGTCCCTTCACGGGTCTGGACCATATCCTCCCTTCTGTTCATAGACATCATAGGCCCCGTGGGGGCTTTGGGAAGTTGAGGCCAGGCATTCCAAGCTTGTCCCTACCCCAAGCCTCCCCACCTGGGGAGGACCCAGCCTGTTCTCTGGGAGAATGCTAACGGTAAACACCCCATCTCCCAGCACCCCGCCTCCCCTCAGCCTGTCACCTTGGAGCCCCTGTGGCCTCCTATAGCTGCTCCAGACTTCCCAGCACCAGGACTCCTCTGAAACCCATCGCACCTCCAACGACCAAACTCTCACGGGCTCACTACGCGCAATACGCTGGTGATCAAAGCTGGAGGTTAAGCCAGAATGTGGGCGGCCTGCCAACTCTGAGACTCTCTACCTGTGTGAACTTGGGCAGGGCCCTTCACCTCTCTGATCCCCAGTGGCCTCTTCTGCTAAACAGGGTAGCCTCACCTCATGGCCAGGAGTTAAAGAGTGTGAAAACACCCAAGCCAGAGCCACGCGCAGGCAGCCCCATGGGCACTGAAGCGGAAGCGGGCCTCACGCGTGGCGGGACGGAACACCTGCAAGGCTGCACCAAGCACCATGCTGGGGCAAACACCGGGAGCACCCCAGGAGCTCAGACCCAGCTGCGGCCAGCGTCAGGGAGGAGAAGAAGCCCATGGAAGGCCCCCCCCAAGCCGAGGGGAGCATGAGCAGAGGTGCAGAGCAGGGAATGCACCGGGACCAAGAATCCAGGGGTTCTCCCAGTTCAGAAGGTAGGAGGGGTCCACGGGGGACATGGCTGCAAGGTCGGCAGGGTCCAGGCAGGATGGCCTTGAGTCTGCTCCACCACCCGGGCCGGACTTGTCTCTGCCACGACGCTGCCACTGAGGCTTCTAGGGCCAGGGAAGCGATGTACAGAGTGGTGTATTAAGAAGATTGATCTGGCTGCAGTGGTGGCAGCATGCTGATGGCTCCAAGAAATGGAGAGATGGAGACCAATTAGAGGGATACTGCAGTGGTCCAGGCAGGAGGCCTGGGCGCCGGCTCTGGCACACGGGAAGGGTGAGAGGGGTGGACGAGCCAGGCCGCTGAGCAGAGGCTCATACAGGTCACCCCAGCCCTGCCCAAGCACCCCCACACCGTCATCTCAGCTCCCACAGCTCCCCTGACCTGGAACTCTCTGCTCCCCAATTCTGACTCCTTGGCTCGCTTCCCCTCGACCCCAGCCCAGGTCAGCCAGGAGGAGGGAAGGTCCAGGCGGGGATTCAGCGATGGGGTAGGGGTCACTGGGACCTCATCCTTCCTCACCTCCTCCTCTAGGGGAAGTCAGGTGGCAGGTGGTTTCCAGGAAAGTCCACAGTCTTCCCCATACAGATCGCCACCTTGTTCTTCGGGCTCCCTGGGGAGCTCTCCAGCTTGGAACTCTGCCTCTCTGGGCAGATCTCCTTCCAGGCCCACGTGCCCCCTTCCTTACAATCTCCTGCCAGCTCCTCAAAGCCGCCCCAAGTAAACACACCAGAGAGTAGGAAGGGCACCCTCAGCACTCGCTCAGCTTGGAGACGGCCAGCCCAAAGTCCCCGCAGCTTCAGCCTCTGGAGCTAGGGTCCCAGCCCCTCCCTTGCCAGAACCACCTTTCATTTGCAGTCCATGGTGGACCACCGGAGGGGGCCTCATGCCACAGACCTCAGGCGGCATCTGCAGACCGGCCCCAGCCCAGGTCAGTCCCCACCCCCTCTGCCTCTGCCCGGCTGAGGAATGGCTGAGCATCACTGTCACCAGCCTGTGCTGACTGCACAGGGCAATGCCAGCTAGGGGCCTCACGGCAGCTCTCCACCTTTCCCCAGCTGGAGCTGCTCCAGAAACGCTCCCCCATCTCTCCCCCTGTCCCCCATCTCCCCCTGTGACTCCCAACCTGGCCCCTGCTGCAGGGGGCTCCAGTGCCCTCCCCACAAACAGCTCTGCCATCTGCAGCCTACTCCTCTCTCCTCCCCTCCTCCACCTGCACCTCCATCCGCTCCCAGCACACCCCACTCCCCCAGGCCATCCATCACTTACCCCTGTTTCCCTCACTCCTCCAATCCCCTTTCCTGGCCTCAGAGTGGAAAAGTGGAAACCCCCTGTGAGTGCAGGCCCAGGCTAAAGGGGTTAGCCCGGGCTACAGCTCCCCTGCTCTCTCCAGACTCTCTTCCAAGCCCCCACCTGCCAATGGCCCTGACTTCCCCGAGCACATGTGGGTGCCTCCTCCTGCCCATCTAGGGTTCCTTTCCCGCTGCCTTTACCCCCTGAGTTTAGTCAGACCCTGTCTCCCCTTGGCCCCCAGATCCCCGACTCCCACCCCTCGGCTGTCACTGGGGTGTGGACGACACTAAACAGTCACCCTACAAGCCCTTGGCTCCCCACCCAGAGAGTCAACCAGCCTGATAGTAGTCCCTGGATGGCCCGCGTCCAGCTCAAGGGCCGCGGGTCCATAACAAACCCTCCCACCCCCTCTCCCAAGCCTGCCCCTTCCCCCGACGGCCAGCTCCATCACCTCCAGAATTCTGTCTTGGAACCTGGGTGTTATCTAGGATTCATGTGGGCCCTCATCCCTCCAGCAGCGGGTGCTGGGCCCACAGACCCTGCCAAGGGAACCACTG
>PITA01007173.1:37531-93966 GCA_004023965.1 Spilogale gracilis
CTCATCCCAGCCTGCACCTACTGAAATCTCAGGCTTCCTCCCACACTGCTGGACTCCCATTGCTCCCGGTCAGACATCCAGACATCTCCGGGGCGGGGGGGGGGGGGGGGCAAGGACTGTCCTTCAGAATGTCTCTTGGAACCTGTGCCCTTCCAGGCCAGGCTGCCCGAATTCCCCTTCATCTTCCACCCAGACTTTTCAGCCTCTTGCCCTGGCTGCCAATCCCAGGTATCTTTCAAGGACCCCCCCTCAAAAGCCCCCTCCTTTGCAAAGCCCTTTCAAGCCCCACCTGGGTGTGAGCCTCTCTTCTCTGTCCCCAGAAGCCTCCCTTAAGACATTTGGCATAATTGTCCATGAAGCAGAACTTTTCAGCTAGAACAGAAATTTCTCCCATGAGTCTGGCTCCGTCCCCCGCCCCCTGCCATTCGGTTATTCTATTCCAGCATGCTGTGCTCCTTGCTGAACTGGGGGAACCTAGAGCCAGAGGATGCCTAAAGGAAGGTGAGCACCCTGTTAGAAAAGCCAGCTCTGAAGCAACACCCATTTTGCCCCCTGCATGGGGAGAAACTTTGGAAATTTGGGGCCAGGGTAGCTCTAGAAGGATCTTCCCCCAATGTCCTGCTTGGCCGCAGCGTTGGTGCCTGAGCCAGGGCTCCTCTGTCTGGAGGCCAAGAACTCCTGGAAGGCCCAAGGGTTAGGCTTGGGGTGGGAGGTGTCCATAAACCCTTGTCCTCAAGGGCCTCATGTGGGGTATCCATGTCTATGTGTGTTTTCTGGGGAGAGAGTCCCCAGTTTTCAGCAGGATCCCAAAGGAGTCTATGAGAGCCCTCAAAGGTAAGACCAGCCACATCTGGATTCTCCCCACCCCCCACCCCACTCCACCCCCAGTTTCCCCTGCCTTGAACAGCTGACCTCACTCACTTAAAAATAGAAAGCCTCCCTGGACATGTATCTAGAGTGACAGGATAGATTCAGAGTCTGAACAATGAGCAGAATCATCAGATGTCCCGTCTTCTGCTGATCTGAGCAGTGGTCCACTCGGGACCCTGCCTCATTCTCATCGGTAGCCCAGGATACCACTGGGCCCCACGCCCCTCCTCCACCTCTCTCTGTTGTCCCTCTTCCAAAAGATGAAGTCAGCCTCTGCTCTCAGCATCCCAGAGCCAGGAAGAAGGTTACTAGGAAGCCCCTATGTCTCCAGGACTCTCTCCTCCAACTCCCTCCTGGAGCAGCCTGACCCTGGGGCAGACCCAGGCAGAGGCAGCCTCTCTTTTGAGCTCCAGCAACCTGCTAGCTATGGCCCAGGATGTCCCATATCTCAAACATTCTGTAACCCCAATCTGCTCGAGGCCCAGTGCTCTCACCCAGAGCCGGAACCTAGTCTCATCCTTGCTGCTCCCTTCCCCCACATCTCCAACCAGTGTGGAGTCCTGCAGACCCAGCCACCTGCCAGCTCTCCCGGCCCTCTTCCCTCCACTTCTAGGACAAAGATGGGCCTCCCTGCCTCCTATCTCCCCTCCTTGGCTCCAGAGGACTTTTGATAGAACGCAAACCTGCTTGTATCACTGACCTTCTTAACACCTCTTTGGGGAACGAACCTATCACCTTCAGGAAAAACATCCACACCCCTTCCTGTGCCTCTCAGGACCTGGCCTTGAATTTTTTTCCAAATTGGTCTCTTGTCATTTGTCCATCCCAGCCACCACCCAGTGCCCCACTCACTCGGAATGCCTCACAAAGCTCTCAGTTTCCCTGTTGAGGGTTGGTGCCTCTGACCCTCCTCCATACCGTGCCCTCCATTCCACCTTTCACTGGCCACACCTCGCTCTTAGTTCAGGCTCAACTCCCAGATCACATCTTGCATGGGGCTCTCCCAGAATCGCCCTCCCCCAGGCTGGATCTCATATCCCTCTTTGAGCACCTATCACATCAAGTAAATGTGACCGCTCACTTGTTGGTGACCTCTTTGGAAGGAAAGACGTAATGTCTTAGGCCCAGGGTATGCACACTTCTCCTCCCAACTCCCCATTCAGCAACTTCATGTTGCTATCTTGATGACAGCATCTCGACCATGGTAATTGGCAAATGCTCTAAATACCACAAATCAGGACGTGTTCCCCCAACTCCAATGCACGGAAAACGTGTGTGGGGTGGATGGATGGCTGGATGGACGGGCGGACTCAAGGAAGGCAAAAGAGACAGATGGTTAAATCACAGTAAGTTCCTTGCTCCATGTTCTGCCTCCTCACGGACGGGGGCACGTACATGCTTGCCCTTCATCAGATCACACCTCTGTCTACAAGTGTGCTCCCTCCTCGGTGTCCTGCCCTTGTCCTCCTCACTAGTCCTTCTGGGAGAAACAGTCCTGACAGTTCTCACCAGTCAGTGGGTTAAGGGGTTGGGGAAGCAGGAGGGTGTGGACAGCGTGGGTCCTCTCTGGGGGAGGGCAGGGAATGGCAAACGGGGCTTCCTCTGCTGGTAGAGAGGAGCAGGAAGGATATCATCATCCTGGGCAGGGAAACTGAGGGGGAAGGTGGGAGACAGTGGGACAGGACAGGCCTGGGGAGGGCAGGAGCAATGGCAGGAGAGAGGTCTGGGCTCCTTGCTGGGGAAGGACACAATACTAGGATCGCTGAATCTCTCCCAACCCATACCAGGATCAATGGACACCATCTCCTCGTTCAGAGTACTGCCGGGACAATTCCTCACCTGTCCGCATGGGCTACCACTCTCCCCCAGGTCTCTGTCCCCTACCCCCACCCCAGCTGGCTCTCTTCCTCCCCTGTCTCCCCCTCCCATCTCTGAGAGGCTCCATTTCAGCCTGTGTCCCCAGCCCAGCCCTGCATGTCCCCAGCTCAGCCCTCCGTGTCCTCATCTGCATCTGGGTCTCAATCTCTGTCTTTAGATCCCTCTCCGCATCTCCCTGTCTTCGTCACCCTATGTCTCTATGCCTCCATCTGTCTCCATCTCTTCCCCAAGTGGCCATCTCCCCCTCCCTATCTCTGTCCCTCCTGTCCCTGCATCTCAGGCCTCCTGTCTTTATGCCTGCCTCTCTCAAGGTCTTCACTTTACCCCCTGGGACCCCGTCTGCTGGTCTCCATCTCCCTCTGCGTCTCCGTCTCTCGGTGCCTGCGGCTCTGCACTCCCCGGCAGGCCCCCCTCAGCCTGCTCAGATTCCGAGGTGCAGATGGCAGGACGTTCACGCTGAGTGCCTCTGAGCACAGGGCCACGGCTGCTTCTGGGACTTCTTAGCACCCCTGGCCCCCGAGCCTGCCGGGCAGCAGTCAGTCATCTGTCCCCAGGCTGTGGGGGACTCCCACTCAGCCCTGTGGGGCCTGCAGCAACCAGGGGCTGGGACAAACTGCTCGCTGGAGCAGACGCCGCAGCACCATGGAGCAGGGACTCCTTGCTGCTGAGGCTTTGGTGGGGGATGTCCCCTGCTTTCCTCAGGAACTTGGGCAAGGGGAAGCCACAGGCACTGCTGACCGATCCCTTTTACTTCCTTCCCAAGGAGGTGTCCCTCTTGATGTCTAACCGAGAGGCTTCTTGCTGCCGCTCCAGCGGCCCTCAGTCTCTGTGACTCAGCGTCTTCCCAGGCCAGCCAAAGCCTCCACCAGCAGTCTCCACCGGGGCAGGTTGCGGGGGGCAGCCCCCCAGGGGAGGGGTAAGTGACCTCCGCCAGAACTGGGCTGAGAGAGAGGAGGCTGAGGTTCAGGGTTATGGGAGGTGAGACCTGTCACCAGCTGGGTCCCCGCAGCAGAACAGGGTGCCCGCACCAGCCTGGCAGAGGGGAGCACCTCTCCCCAGGAGGCTGGCTGGGCGGGCTTGTGCACACACACCTACACCCCAGGCACCCAGACACAACACGCTCACCCCCACCTGCCTCCTCCCTGTGCCTCACCTCCAAGAAGAGGGAACCCGGCAGAGCCACCTGGCGGGGGCAGGGGAAGCGTTGAGGCGAGAGGAAGGGGTGCCAGCATGGTGTGATGGCGAGGGAGGAGAGGCTGGATGGGGCAGCTGAGTGCCCACCCCATGAAAGGCGCAGAGGTCAGCAGCGTGGGGGAGGGGGCTCTGATCGCCCCGAAAAGTGAACATCTCCCATCAGCTCCAGCCCTGGCTTGGACCTGTGCTCCCCAGCCTTGCCCCAGACCCTCCCCTGCCCTCCCCTAGGAGGACCACTTCGCTGCTATGGCCAGCCCCTCCTGCCTGAGCCTCAGGGAGGCAGGAACACCCAGGGAAGAACACAGAAGCCTGTGGAGACTACACGAACTGACCACACCCCTACCATCCCTCAGCTTCTCCAAGACTCAGTGTGGGGGGGGGGAGGGGCCTGGGGGCAGTGGGGTCCCCAGGCCACCTTTTGTGTCTTCGCACAGCTCTGGGAGTGAGAACAGTTTCCTTCTGCTCAGCCCAGATCCCACTGCTTGCAGCCTTTGACCCCACAAAACAAGCTTGTTCCTTCTTCCTCATGACAGCCCTTCAAATATTTGAAGACAGTTCGCCTGTCCCCGCTGAGCCTCCTCTTCTCCTGACTAAACATCCCCATTCTTAGAACGATTCCTCAAACGCGATGGTTTCAATTCTCTTCACCACGCTGGGCATTCTCATCTACCCAGCTGCCCCACTCACAGCGAGCCTCCCCGAACGGAGGCCAGGAACAGATGGCCTCCCTCCCTACCGGGCAGGCCTCAGCTCCAGCCTGACGCAGCCACCAACCCTCTCCTCCTAGCCCCTACTTCACCTACCTCCAGTCAGTCACACCCCCAATTACCGAGTCAGGTGAAGGCTGCGGGACGCCCCCCCCCCCAACACCTTCCCTCCCCTCTGCATCTTCTCCAAAGACCTGAATCTCTTCCGACAATTTGTCCCTCCTGAGAGGCCCTGCCCATATGTGATGCTCGCCACTCACTTGCTCCAGGAAGCCTTTCCAGATAGAACACACCTGGCTCAGATCCTGCCTCTGCCTTGGGCAACCACCATTTGCAAAGAACATGCGACGTTCACTGTTTTCACCCTCCAGCATGCCCACACATTGGTGCACCTCCCTCCTGTCCTCCTCCCTGCCACCAGGCTAGTGGCATGCAGAAGAAATGGGAACCAGGGGTGGGAGGGGAGGATGAGGATGGCAGAGGGTCCCCGGCCCCAGGGAGCGTGCCCCCTACCTGTTCGTGGTACTCAATGCCCATGCTGAGTGTGTTCACCAGGATAGCAATCATGATTCCCCGACCAAAATACTTGCTGTCCACGATCTTCCGGAAAGTGTCACAGATCAGCCTCCAGAAGGCCAGTACAGAGTTGGGCTCCATGTCCAGTGCTAGGCTCTGTCGGTGCCGGCTGTGGGGGTCCCGGAGATCGCTGTGCTGGGCGTCTTGTGTGAGCTCATACACCACCTCGCTGTCTGAGTCCAGCGTCTCCTGGCCGGCAAGCTCCACCTGCCCTGCCCCCGCCCGGGCACAGTAGGGGCAGCTCTCCGGCCCACAGGCTCCACTGTCTGCCTTCAAGCAAGGGCTGGAGATCTTGCAAGAGCTTTGGCAGGCGCCTAGGACGGGAAGGGAGAGGTTAGAGGCTCCAGAACTTCTTACTTGGGGCGGCCCTGCCCTCAAAGTGTCTACAAAATGGATTGGGGAGTATGGAGTTCTTTTGATGAGGGGGAGCTCAGCACTTTGCAGGCCAGGGGCACTGAATGTGAATAGCATTCCTGTGACAGTCTCTGCTGGGGGTCCTGGGGCTTGGCAGGTGGCCTTGGTGTTCCCTGAGGTCCTGGGCAGCTCCCCTGTCCGAGGAGTCTTTAGCAAGGAGCCTAGACCAGCTCTCCTTCCCAGGAAAGCCAGCCCTGCACCAACACTGTGCTGAGCGGCATTTCCCAAGGGATCCTTAAGACACACACACACACACACACACACACACACACACACATTTGTGCTCTTGTACATCCACACCCAGACACACACTCGCCTGCACACATGTACTATGCCAATAAACATATCATTTGAGAACCACACACATATGCACACACATGAGTGTTATAGAATGCACCTGTGCTAGGCATGTACACGCATGGGCATGCACACGGGCCACAGCACCACCTTGGTATGTGCGCACACACAACTACTCATACCAGACGTATCCTTAAGACACACACACATGAGCACTAAATCATCCACGCATGTGTACCCCTACATACACTGGCCACCTTCGTGCACACAGCCGCACATCCATATGCACCAGATAGTACACACGCATGCTCAGTGATCTGTCCCTATACACCAGTGTCCACTGAAGTCTGGCTTGGATCACAGAATTGGAGAGCTGGAGGGAAGCTCAGCGAGCGCCCAGGAAAGCAGTTTGGGTGAGATGCAGGCATCTCGCCCAGGGCCCGGCCCCCAGGAAACATCCAACAATGTTTCCCCTTCTGACTGCACGCAGGAGGGATCCCTGGCAATGAGCATGGCCTAGCCCTACTTTCTACACAGGATGGAACTGAAATGCATGCATGTGACTGGCTTCCATCCCACGGCAAGGTGGCGGGAAAGCTGTCACAGGAGCCCCTCGCGGGGCGTTCTGTGATAGCACCTTCCTGTACCGGCCCACGTTTCCGCATGACATCCCACACATATCCCCCCCGCTCCCTCGTGCCACATCCTTCTTGCAACCCTGAGCTTCAGCTACAGTGAGTCCTTCGGGGGAGGGTTCACCAGCCCTGTCTGAGGGGGGGGGGCAGGGGACGCCCATAGGCGGTGAGGGTCTCATGTCCCCTGTGACACCGGGTGTTCCTCCCACCAGATTAGCACCCCCCTGAGGACTTGCTGCTCTAGGACTCCAGTCTCCCCATGGGAAGGCTATGAGACTCAGTCCCCTTAGAGCGGGGCGTGAGGCTGGCAACAGTCACACACCATACCCCTCTGGACCTCGAGTCACATGGTCCTGAGTTCACCCCTCACCAATGGCACAACCTTGGGCAGGCAAGTCAAGCAACCTCTCCAGGCCTCCTTTTTCTAACCGGTGCACTGGGCACAATGAGAAAGCTTATCATCTGAGGGGCTGAGAGGCTCCAGTGGGCTTCTGCCTGCGTCGCACACGGCAGGCACAGAACAGTTGGCCAAGAACTGTTGGGTCTTCTTGCAAACAGGGTAGAGGAGAGCACATAGCACATGTTCACCCCATGATAGTTATTCTTCTCATTACAATGCAAGAATGCAGATATTCCCATTTGAAGGGATGAGAAACACAAGGCTCAAAGAAGCGACGGGACTGATTGTAGGTCCCAAGGCCTCCAGTAGCAGAATGGGAATAAGGGGCCGGACCTTCCAACGCCAGGCCCCCAGGCCTCTCAGGGACACCACCTGGCCCTGAGGCCAGGGCCCTAGCATGCACCCCCAGACCCCCTCAGAGTCCTCACCTGTGCTCTGTGTCTCCAGCAGCTTGTGCATGGAGCTGTAGGGCCTGGGCGGAATGTTGAGGCTGGTGAGCGTGGGCGGTCCTGATGTGGGGGCCACCTCCACTAGCGCTCTCTCCTTTAGCATCTCCGGTGGAGGGCTGGTGTGCACCGTGGGGTACACCTTCCCACTGCCCACAGTCCTGCCCGATGCCTCAGATGGTGACCGGGGAGGGGGTGCCTGGCAGCGGACCGGCTCCAGGTGGCAGTCGGCATGGTAGAAGCTGTGCACAGACTCTGCGCCCCCCGGAGGGCACCCGGAGAGGGCGGGCGTCGAGGGCGGTGGCAGCATGAGCCGGCGGGACCCGCTGGCATCCCGGTCCTGAATCTCCGGGCTGGCCCGGGGGGCCCGCAGCGTCCCGTTGCCTAGGTGGTAGTGGTGGTGGTGGTGGTGGTGATGGTGCACCAGGTGGTGGACGGAGGGGCGGCGGTGGGAGCGAGAGCAGCTCCCAACTGGCTGGGGCTCCTGGCCTCCCCGGGGCACTGGGCTGCTCAGCAGCCCTGCCCGCACGCCCACTGCCCGGGAGACCTGGGCCAGCCTGCGTGCTGCTTTCCGGAGGATGTACACCAGGTACTTGAGTAGCTCCTCGTAGCAGCTGCCTGGCTCCGAGAAGCTGGCCAGGGTGCTGGCGTTGGACAGGAACCGTACGCGCTGCTCCCGCATCAGCTGGCTTTCCCGCTGCTTGGTCTCTGAGAACTGCGTGGCGATCACCACCAGGCACAGGTTGATCATGAAGAAGGAGCCCACCTGTGGGGGTGGGGACAGGCAGAGGAGACGTCCTGAAGAAAAGGGAACCGCAAGGCCGGTTGCCACATCCCAAGCATTTCCTGCACACCAGACGCTGGGCTCAGTTACTGTCCTAGCATGATCTCATTTTATTCTCGTGACAGTTTCAAGAGGTGGCACCTTCATAACCTCCGTCTGACAGGTGAGGAAACAGGCTCAGAGAGGTCAAGGCATTTGCCCAAGATCATTCAGCAAATACACAGCGAAGCTGAGACTTGAACCAAGCTCTATAGAATTCCAAAGTCCTGTTACTGATCACAATGGTATCCTGCAAGGATTTCTCCCAAATTCCCTGTCCTTAACCATGGCCAGCCAGGGCGATTCTGAGCACTGCTCTCCAGTTCCCATTAGAAGCAGAGAAGGCTGTAGAGATGAATGCAATCTTAGGGATGTGAGGTTCTCACGTTGGATTGAACCTTTGAGGTCTTGGCAAAAACACTGTTCCCAAGACTTCTGCGTCAAATCCCACTTCTAGCTGCATGCCCTTGGGTGAGACCCTCAACTATGGGGTCTCACTATCCTCCCGACCGTTGGCCTTGCCTGTATCTTCTTTCCCTGTGCCTCTCCCCTCCCCCAGCCAGGTAATGGGCTGGACCTCGATCCCTGCAGACTAGCCAAGCGAGTCTGACTTGCCCACACTCCCTCATCCCTGTCCCCATGCCTCAGTTTCTCCAGGACTCTGGGATGGCAATTGCTGGGACAACAATCCAGAATGAAGGAAATGAATATTTATGGTGACAAAGCAGATTTTTTTTTCTAGATTGTGTCCTAGTAATTATGATAATTAGCTTCACTAATATGATTCCAGAGAGCTGTTTGGAAGATATTTCACAGGCTGTGTGGGTGGAAACCCCTACCACCCTGTCTGCTTCCTTCCCCTCCCCCCAGTCCAGGGAGAGAAGCATACTGAAAAGGCCACGCTTCCTAGACATGCTGGCCTCGATGCTCCCCAGGTGATGGTGGGGATGGGAACAGGTCCCAAACCTAGCCCCTCGTCCACATGCAGGGGCAAGAGGGGGTGGCCTGGAGGACTGGTTCTTTCCCAGGACCCACCCTCTGCCTCTCACTAAGAGCTGCCTCAGTCTATTTCCACCTCTCTCTGGAGTCTGCCATGGGTCCCCAGTAGAGCTTAATCTCTGTCTTAATCTCCCTCCCTCAATATCTCTCCCTGTCTCTGGCTCTGTCACTCACCTCTTGGTGACCTGGAGAAGGGCTAGACTCGGAGCCCAGAGCCTGGGCTTGAATTCTTGGCCCTCTGAAGCTCCAAGTTCTCATTTAGGAGATGGGCTATTCCCACCCCCAGCTCGCCCCACCTCCCCTGCCCAGCCAGATCCAGCCACCGCAGTCACGGCACCCGTGATGGGGTCAGACAAACGAGGAAACGAGGAAACATGGGTCTCCTCTCTGCAGAATGGAGATGACAATGGGATTGTGGTGAGGATTAAAGGCACCAGCACATAAAAAGTGCTGAGAGCAGGACTGGCGCATAGTAAGTGCTCAATAAATAGTAGATACCAGTAGTAGCAGTTCAATTATGAACGGGGAATGCCATGTGTTAAACATAGTGACCCTTGTCCCATGAAGCCTTGGAGCTTCTGTGCTAGAAAGAATAAGAGGTCGTGTGATGTTTCTCAACACTGAGTGCCAGGGAGTCCTGGTGAATCTCTGTCGGACCGTCATGTCAGGACATTACCATCTCTCCTCAGCCCCCCCCACCACCAAATGCCAGTAGTGCTCCCTAGACCTTGTGAAAAACAAGACCACCCTTTGCTAGTCCCAAATGCCCCCTGGGTCGAGAATCACCCATTTTACTGATGAAAAAGCAGAGGCCTAGGATGGGGCTGAGGGGCTCATGGGGAAAGACTTGCCCGAGGTACTAAGTCTTGAGCTTGGATTTCCTCCTGACTCCTCATGACGGGTTCCCCCTCTGTCTGAGCCTCTGTGGGACCTGTCCTGAGATCAAGCTAGCCTTCCCCTCTCTGGGCAGCCCCCACCTATTTCCCTAGGACCCCCCTTCCCACAGGGACCCAAGGAATCACTCACGATGATGAGAAGGATGAAGTAGATGAAATTGTAGAAGGAATGAGCATCCATGACAAAGTACATGATGTCGACCCAGCCCTCCAGCGTGATGACCTGGGGAGGGCGCAGAGGGACAGGCTGACCTGGGGGAGGTCCCCCTAAAGCCTCCTGTGGTCTCCTCAAAGGCCCCGGCCCCCTCCCAGCACTGAGGATGACCCGCCCCGAGGCAGGAGTGCGTCCTGGAGTTTGCGTTCTGGGGAGCGTCCCGGTGCCCGGGCAGTCCCACCTGGAAGATGGCGATCCAGGCGTAGCCGATGTTGTCGAAGTTGATGGCACCCTTGAAGGGGTTGTGCTCCCCTGCAGAGCAATTGGTGTAGTACTGGTTCCAGTTGACACAGGTGGTGTTGCTGGAGCTGTTGTAGGCCTCGTAGTCCAGGCCGCAGGGGGGCCCACCGCCGCCCTCCCCACGCAGCGTGGGCACACTCTTGCACGAGCGCATGCCATTCTCCCGTGGCTGGGAGCAGATGAAAGGATTCTCATCCTCATTCTCCGTCTGGTAATAGCGCTCCAGGTCCACGCTCAGGGGGCTGCAAGGGGGACAGGGAGGAGCTGGGAGTAGGGGTCTCCAGGGAGAGGTCCCAGGAAGGATGAGCTGCGTGGGCACAGTGAGACCTGCAGGGTGAGCAGGGTGGAGACGAGGGTCGGGCCTGCATCGGGTGGGGGCAGGGATTTGTGGGTGTGGGTTGGAGGGTACCAGGAGTATGTAGACCGAGGGTGAAATTCCAGAGTGGGCATGGGGGAAAGTTATGTCCTAGAGCGATGGTATTCTAACATGGCTGCCCATCAGGCTCAGGGAAGAGCTTGTAGAGATCTCCATGGCCATGCTGAACCCCAGATCAATGAAATCGGAGCCTGCAGGGGACCCAGACCACAGGATTTTTTTTTATAATTCTCCAGGTGACTTCAACGTGTAGCCAAGTTTGAGAAACAGACGTGTGACTGATGTGCAGATAGCAATGCCAAGGACAGCAGGGACTGAGGTAGATCCCAGTCGCACAACCGTTCCCAGGCTACTCCCTATCCCAGGCGACACTCACAGGCTGAAATTCTCCGGCAGGAAGCATCGGTTCCGAAGCAGTCCTGCCCACAGCTGGACGCCAACGATGCCAAAGATGAAGAAGACGAAGAAGCAGAGCAACAGGACGTTGCCCAACATGGGCAGCGTGTCCAGCAGCAGCGTGACAAGGATGCGCATGCCTGTGGGGGCAGAAGCCACGCTGGGGGTGCCAGGCTGCCCGGGCTAGGCTGGCTGCCCCGGACCCGGCAGCACTCCCAGAGGGGGCCCATCAGGGTGTCCAGGGCGGGGACGCCTGGCTCAAGCTGGAGGGGAGACCAACAGACACCTCTAACTCCATAGGCAGGCCCGGCAGCCCCTAGCCCCTACGACCCACCATTCCACTTGCTCCATCCATATTAATCAGCACCTGGGACCACTCTGGATGAGCCAGAGTGATCGAGGTTTCCAAAGCTCCTCTCTCCTGCACCGCCTAATTTCCCACACCATCTCAGTTCACAGAGGAGGACAGAGGAGGCTCAGAGGACTGATGGGTCTTGTGCAGTATCACAGAGCTGCCCAGTGTCTGCTTCCAGATCCCACCTCCCAACACACACACACACACACACACACACACACAGGCATGCACGCCTCCTACTTCCTCCTCTCACTTGACACAATCATCTGACTTTTCTAAGTCATCAGTTAGCGTCACTGCACTTATTGGAGAAACCAAGGCAGAGAACTCCAGGAGGAATATCAGCAAGGAAGGATTCTCATTTTGAGAGCCAGACCCTCAGCAAGGGTCCAGATGCCCTGAGCTGCACTGGGGTTCTGAGCCCCCTGCCGAGTCCATTCTCTGTTGATACAGAGCCCCACATCGGAGATGAGGAGACACAAGGCCATCTTTCCAAGAGGCCATCAATTAACAAGTCCCTCTGCAGGGAAAACCAACAGAGACCCTTCTCTGCCCCCTCCCCCAAGCCTTGCTGGAGCCCTCCCTCCTCTCTCCAGGTCCAGGACCCCATTGCCCCACATGGTCTGAACCACCCCTGGGCCCTTGTTAAACACACAGACCTCCAATGGCTGGTTTTGACCCCCAAAGTGCCCTTCATGGCCCCCTGCCCCTCCAGGGGAAAAAGCTTCTAAGTAGCAGCTAATTAACCCTCCTGGTGCCTAGCCTTTCGAGCCCAGGCTTTTCACTCAGTCCCTCGACACCAAATCCAGCCCCATCCTCCTTCAGCAACTCTGTGCTCCAGCTGAGATCAATTCCTCAGGGTTTGCATTAAGGGAATTACACCGGTGGTTAGACAGAGGCTTATAAATCTGCCAGCCATCACCTGGGGTGGGAGAGGAGGCTGAGAGTGTGTGTGTGCGCCCCTCGTCTAGAGCTCCTGTGAACACTAACGTCCCAACGCCCGGAGGACACTCGGGGCAGCTCTGCCCACCCAAACCCAGCCGCATCTTATCTGCACTCACATGTACGTGCACACACGCAGCCCAGGGGGCTTCTGCTACATCGGGCGCAGAACCCCAGAAACATGCCCTCCCCCACTGACTCCAGGGACTGCAGTGGAGACCATTTGCAGCCTATGTAGGTTGGGGAGTTGCAAAGGGGGCCTGAGCAAGGGGGGAAGGCAGCCAGGATGTAGGGGGAGCTACAGCTGCCAAAGCTTGGCTGGCTCGGGGAAACCAATGCGGTTTAATTTAGATAATGGTCCCGCAGTCAGTTGCGGCAGCCGGTTGGAAGGGGGTGGGAAGGAGGAAGGGGACACAAACAGAGGGTGAGATACGACGTGGCCTTGTCTGGAGGAAAGTTATGCTCAGTGTGGCTAATATGGTCTCACCCACGGGAGTCCAACTGCCTGAGCGGCTGTTCTAGCTAGAAAAATCTCCATGCCGTTCCTACTCACCCCTACTCCTCTACCTGAAGGGAAGGGGTCATCTGAGACATGAGACTCTGACCCCAAATTGGGCTAAAATAAGGGGGTCGCTCTTTCCAGGTAACTCTCACAGGGCCACAGGCAGGTTTGGGGGTTCCATTTGGCTCCAGGGGCCCCGGCTCCCAACAGCCCTTCTCTGATGAGATCTGCCTTGGAGTGCGAAGCCCTGATGAGGCTGGTGCGTGGTCAGGAGGTAGGGGTGGGATCTGGGACTTCCATATTTCCTCTGGGGGCTCTCCGTCCAGGGGCTGAGGGCCAAGGGGTCACTCACTGGGCACCCGGTTAATGGCCCTGAGCGGCCGCAGCACACGGACTGTCCTGACAGCTGAGAAGCTGACATTCTGCAGGTCCAGCGAATACTCCAGCATCCTGCAGGGAGGGGCCCAAAGGGAGGCCCTTTGAGTCTGAGGCCGCCATGGGGGTCAAAAGAGGTCAGTGAGGAGTCCCGCTGCAGTGGGAGAGCAAACCTCTGATTCCTCCCTCTCCTCCACCAAGGGACCCCGAGGAGCCGGCTCTCTGGGGGCAAGGCCACCCCCAAGCCAAGGACAGATCCCCATTGGAGGATAAAGAGAGAAGGGTGCAGATACAGGGGCTCGGGCGATACCGGCAAGATAGCCTCGGCCCCTGAGTGGCCAGCCAGGAGAAAGCATGGGCCGCGCAGGGGGTGGGGGGCAGTGCTGGGGCCTAGAGCCCTGGGTCTGGGCCAGGGACAGATCTGGCCATTGCTCTCCCACGACCGGCGCAGGCCCTCACCCTGCAATGACGATGAAGAAGTCAAGCCGGTTCCAAGTGTCTCCCAGGTAACACTTTTTCCCGAAGATGCCCAAGGCCACCATCTTCACCACCATCTCCACAGCGAAGAAGGCAAAGATGAAGTCGTCAAAAGCCTGATGTGGGGATGAGAGGCTTTTTGAAACTGGGCAGTGGGGGAAAACAACCCCCCCACTCCCTCCCCCACAAGCAGGGTCAGGGCCTCTCCCAGAGACGTGTCAGCAGTTATTCAGCTCAGGAACTGGCCCCTCCCTCCTCCATTCACCTGCAGGATCCGGCAGCGCTGGGAGTCGCAGGCAATGTCCTCACATGGCCGGAACATGCCCAGGGTCACACAGTTGAGAAGGATGACCAACATGCTGATCCGCTCAAACCAGGTATCCGGGGGGGTCAAGGAAACAGCTGGCCAGGGCTGGAGCCACGCCTGCTCCCCTCTCCCCTGCCTCTCCTGTTTCTTGGCCCCGCCCCGCCCCAGGCCCTCTGGCATCTGAGACCCTGCTGGCAACAAAGGGCGGGCCCCTGTGTCTGATGGAGCCTACACCCAGGCCCACCTGGGCCATCACCTCTCCAGACCCAGTTTCCTCCGCTGTAAAGTAGGAAAAGCCACAAATACCCTGACTATTTGCACAAGCCATTTGGGGATAAAATCGATCGTGCCTGTGGAAATGCCAGACACCAAGAGTGTGCTGCTGAATCTGAATCCTCTTCTCCCTACCTCACCGGGAAGATGTGAGAAGCAAATGAGAGAATGTGGTGAATGTGTGACACAAACCTCAAGTCGGATTATGCCTGCCTTACAGTTTATCAAGCGCTTTCCCGCCACACGCCACATCTGATGCTCACAACAGCCCCGCAAAGCCTCCAGGGTGGATCGAGCCCACGGAGGCGTGGGAGAGCCAAAGTCCTGCGCTGGAGGTCACGGGAGAAGCCGCGACGAGACCGAGGCGTCCAAGCTCCAGATCTGGGACAGCTGTGTGCAGTTGCTCCGGCAAGCAGGGGAAGGGCGTGCTGGCTCCAGATGGCCAGGCAGAGGCGGGCAGGGGGTCCGCACGGTAGCTCTCCCCCACCACAGTGCCTGAACCAGACGCCACCCGCCCCGCTGGCCTCTCGGAGCCCTCAGATGGCCTCCAAACACACTCACATGTCTACACAGTGAGCACCCACAGCATTCCAGGCCCTGGGCTGGACGGAAGTCCCTACCCCACGCAGAGTAGACAGTACCCTACACACACGGACCCCGAGTCTACATAGTGGATTTTATTAAGGGCCTCCCTTCCAGCCCATCAACGGGAGAACGTCCAAAGTGGCCTCTGGACCTTAGAAGGGTCTGGACGCTGTACTCACAGATAAGTGACCCAGCATTCTCTTTTTCTCAGAGAAAATATGGGGTGGGGAGAAAAAAGAGGATAGAAGGGAACAGAGAGTAGGGACGGGGCAAAGGCGGCACCTCAGGGTTGGAGGTGGGGGGGGTGTCGTGGTAGCCCACGCTCGACCCACCAAGCCAGATTGTGGGTACAGAGGCCTAGAGCAGGAGGAATCCTCCTGTCATAACCTCACCTCTGGAGTGTGAAGGCTCTGTCTGGGACCCCAGGGCTTCCCTCCCAACTGGTCCCAGCCACCCTCCCTTCTCTGTCCTGAACCTCGGGCCACCCCACTGTGTGACAGCCCAGGATGCCCTCAGTCCCCTCCCAGGCCTCTCTACCACCTGGGCCCGCTGTCCTCACATCCCTTCCCACTGACAGGCACCCAAACAGGCAAGGCACTGCGATTTCCCATCTCCACCTCCTCCTCATAAGAATAAGAGTAAAAAAAAAAAATAGTTTTAGGTTTTTGGGGGTAAGTAGATGGAAAGGGGAAATAAAAGAGAGTGCTCTGTTTCCATGGAGCTATTTTCCAGAGTGGAGCCTGAGCTTAATGGATGTCTTCCCAGAAGGGGTGTCAGCCGGGGGTCACCCTGGAAAAAGGAGCATGGAAGGGAGCTGCCTTGGGGTGATTCTCTGGAAAGGGAAGGATACAATTACCCTCAAGAACTGGTCTGCATTCCCCAAGATAACCCCCTCCTCTCTGCGGGAAAGGGACCCACATGAGCAGATATCTCTCTACGGGCAGCTGTGGGCAGTTCTTTTGGGAAGAGGGGCTTTCCAGAACCCCTGTTTGGACCCCTCAAATGGTAGGGACGTCACCATGCCATCTGTACACTAATCTCATCCCCCTTGCTGAGGCAGGGAAACTCTAATATACGTTCATATCCCCATGAAGCGGACAGTAATGACCAGCCTGTGACAGACAATATGTGGGGGAGACGAACAAACGAACAAATGAATGAATTGATCAATGGATCAATCTCCCTGCTTAGAAGCCAGTGTCTCTCCCCCATTCATGTTTCCTGCCTTGTTTGCCTCAACAGTGATAAACTCAAAACTATGGGGGAGGGGGCAGTAGGGACACCACAGAGGAGCTGGGACTCCTTCTGTCTCCACCTTCTACATGTTCACACTGGGGACTCGTACAGCTAGATTCTGCCTCTAAATAACCCCATCCCCAGCTCTTAACCATGGGAATCCCTTGTCAGGGGTCCCTTTGGCAATTTAGCACACTCTCAAGTACCTCCTGTCTGCTCTCTCCCTTTCCCCTATCCCCACAGGTAAACATCAATGGACAGGTAAGATACTAAGGCACAGGGAAATTGGGGACGATCTGAACTGAGAAATAATTAATGAGGATGGGGGTCTTTCACTCTTCTCTGGGTAGGGCTTGTTTCCTTGGCAACATGGCCTTATGTCACTGTGTGATGTTCCCCTATTGCCATAGCGACAGGAGGCTGTGTCACCAGGTGGTGTGGATTTGTTGCTATGGCAGTTAAAGGGACCCCTCGCCCATGAACTCCCCTTCATCAGACTGCTGTCTTGTCTTCACGGAGGGAAGGGAAAGCAGGAGACCCACAGGTTATCAGGTTAGGGGGAAACCATGTGACAAATCCCCATGGCAACGAAGGGAACGGGGGACACTGGTTGCCATAGCGACTATGAGAGACCTGTGCAGTCACATGTCTACTGTTGCTATGGCAACTGTCCGGCCTGGAGTGGATCCCAAAGGGGGAGGTGGGTAGGAGAGGGGAGGCTCTTTCTTCTCCCCACAACCCACCATCAAAAGCAGAGAAAAAGGAAATGGCAAGGCGAGGAAACCCACTTCCATCCCTCCTCCTCTTCTCCCTCTGGGGGAGAGAACTAGAGCACGTTATCCATACAACTGAGTCCTCTCTGTGGGGCTTGCCTAGCCTGGCAGCGTAAAGGAGAGGAAGGCAGGGAGAGGAGGGAGGAGAACTGGGAGACCCTGGGGCACAGGGGCTTGGGCATGACTGAGAAGGGAAGCAGGCCCTCCAGCTGTCCTGCTCCCCAAACTGAAGCCTGGAAATCTGAGACTGAGGAGCGCCGGGGAGGAAATGGGCCTGGACCCAGGAATCCTGGCCTCCTAGTATGAGTTGGGAAGGTGGGATCCTCATCTCGTCCGCCCCATAGAGAGGCTGCCATCTGTAGGGGGATTCTACGTTCCTGGGGGGTAGGGTAGACTATAGGGGCTCAGCAGTGTGACTGGCACTGGGGAGGCGGAAAGGGGGATTCCCCCAGCCAAGCCCCCACTCCCACGGCCTGTTTCCCAGTGGTCTCCTCTGCTCCAGCCTGTGGGCGTGTGGGGAGGGAGGTTTCCAGCTGAACTGAAAACTGAAGCCCGAAGAAAGGCAGCCGGCCCCACCCAGAGACAGAGACATGAAACCCAGAGACACAAGAGAGACGGCCTATTGGAATCTTTGGAAGGGGAAATGGGCCAGGAATCTGATTCAAACGTCTGTGAGTGTGTGTGTGTGTGTGTGTGTGTGTGTGTGCGCGCGCGCGCCTGTGTGTGAGTGCATACACACAGGCACACACACACACACACACACGTGAGCAGTTGTGTCTGTCGCCACCCTGGCTGAGGCAGGCAGGGTGGGGTGAGGGCTGCGGCGGGAAAGAGGAGGGGTGAGAGGGGTTGAGTTGTGGGGGTAATCCCAGGAATGACTCCAGCTGGCACTATGGGTGATGGGGAGTCCCCCAACAGTTGCATGGAGTAGAGTGGGTGTGTGACCCAGCAGGAAGGTGGGCCTGGGGCAGAAGGAGTTCCAGGGGGTGCTGTGCTCCCCCAGTCCTGTTCAGTTTCCCAGTCCTCTGCCCCAGAACCCCCTCTGGAGAGTCTTGGGTTTTAAAATGAGAGGAGGGAATTGGTGAGGACACAGAAGAACACCATCTCCCATTGCTTCTGAAAACCAAAATGGAGATTCTCCATAGGTAAAAGAAACAGGCAAACTTGGGGCACTGGGGCAGTGGCAAGGAAAACTCCAGAAATTCCTGGTGCCCCCTTCCCTCCAGACACACACACAGTGATGCAGTCATACACTCACTCACTTCTGGAAGCCATTAGGGCTCCTGCCTTTTGGGCCTCCCCCTTCTCCTCCCCTACTCCTGGCAGGCTCCCTTTCTCTCCCTCTGGCCCCCCTCCCACTCCCCCTCTCGGCATCCCAAATGCCAGCCTGTGATTTCCAAATGAGAAAAAGCTGTGCTGGGCTCTGAGCTTGGAGAAACTCCTACACAAACTTCCAGATGTGACACAACAGCCGGAGAGGGAATGCTCAGGATCTCCTTCCCGGGAGGGGCAACGGGCTCCCTCACACTTCAAGAAACACATACTGAAAAGTCCAACTAGCTCGCCCTTAACCGGGAGGAGGGGGTCCCTACTGATGTAAGTCTTTCCAGTACCAGCGCAGGCACTACTGAGCCTCTCTTCTTTTTGCTGCCCTCCCTTTCCCCCATACACACACACACACACACACACACACACACACACACATGCACACGCACACATGCACACACACACACGCACGCGCGCACGCACACCACTTCCTACCTGGGTCTAGATCTCCTCTCTAGGAAACCTGGTGTGTTAGTGGCTACAGGAGGAGGGGCTGAGAAAAATGGCAACAACAGTGTAACTAGCTTCAGTTAGTGGGAGAGGTGTCCCTATGTCCCTCAGACTCAGAGGTGCCGAGAACCTTGTGGAGCCAAGGGAAGATTCACTGGTACCAAAAAGAGAGAAAGGGAAAGACTAAAGTCCAAGGGTCAGCTCAGTGCCCCTCTGGCAATGAAAATACAGGTCTTCCTTAACACTCAGGTGTGATAGGATTCGTGGAATACAGCTTAGGGAGCCTCTTTGCCAAGAAATTGTTCTCAACCCATCCTCAGCCAACCAGACTTGTCTAGACCTCATAATGTCGAAGGCCCACACCCCAGATTCCCACCACCCGAGACAGAAGTCTGTGCCTCCACCCCCAAGAGGAGCACTGGGGTCCCACCTCTCTTTCCTCATTCCAGGCCTCTCCACTTGCTCCCTCTCAGAGCCCCTCAAGGAAGGAATCTGCCCCCAGACCCTTAGAGATAGGGCAGGTGGGAAGATGCTGGTGAAGAGGTCTGGTTGATTTAGAGGGGGAGGGAAAGGCAAGAGATCTCTCTACATCCCCTGGACTCCTGAGGAGGAGGGGAAGAGGATGGGCTTTTTACCATTCATGGGTAGGTGATTAGGGGTAGAGAGGAGGGATGCCCAGAACCCGTCTTCTCAGAGACATTTGTTCCCTGTGTCCATCTCTATGATGGAGAAAGGGACCTGAGGGTAGGGGTGCAGTCGTGAGGGAGGAGTCAAAGCCCTCTGAGACTCCCTACCTCTCTCATTCTGCAGCTCAGGGGAAAGGAAGAAGGGGTAAGGGATGGAGAGAGGGTGTAATGAGGGGAGCTTCCTAAAGACCTGCGGGGCGTAGAGGGTGGGGGTTGGGGGGAACCCAAGCTCACATCCCTGCTTTGCGCACTAGAGGCAGCAGAGCTGCAGAGAGTGAGGGCGGCACCGAGCTCCCCCCACCTCCCCCAAAGCAGAGTCCGGGTTGGGCTCTTAGGGTTTACAAGGGAAACCTGAGTTCTCCCACTCAGGTCCAAAAGAGCCTCTGAGCTAGGAGGAAGGAGTCAGGAGAAGCTCTCAAGACCGGGGATGGCACGCACCCCCCCTTTCCTTCCGGCAGTGAGACCAGACCCACCCGGAGCCTGGGAGCCCTGCGTTAGTCAAGCTGGTGCTTTGTGCTTGGGGCTGTGGAGAGAGGCGAGGACTCAGGGGGCTGGGGTCCCGACCAGGTGGAGGATAGGGGGCAGTGCCAGATCTATCTCCCTGGAATGTGGGGCTTGCATTCCACAAACCAGCCAAGGAGTAGACCCTGGGGTGCTGGACCCCAGTCCTCCTTAGCCAACCAGCTCCCAGCCTCACTGTTCCCCCAATACTTTCTCTGAGGCTGCGGTTTAGCATACCTGCTCTGCCCTCAGGCGGGAGCACTCTCTACTTGTGACAGGGTAACTTGGACCGGCTTAATCCCATCCCCCCTGGCCAAAGCTCTCTCCACAATCTTTCCCTCTACAAGGAAAAAAAAAAAATCTAGCACAAAACTCCCCAACCCCAACACAAAGCATCCGGCGCTGAATGAAGAATTGGGGAGAAGGGAGGCACTCCAGGCAGTGGGCTCTGGCCCAAAGGGTCTCAACTCCAGCTCTGGGGCCAGACAGCTTCCCCTTCACCACCACATCTTGTTCTCATTCTGCGCCCCTGACATCAGCCGCCGCCGGAATCTCCTTGTTGTGCCTCCAACCCGCGGATGGGGGTGGGGGAGTTAGGACCTGGTCCCCGCCCCCCCCAACATCTCCCTCTGGGTCAGTAAAAAGCCCCAGCCTCGAGGACCAGGTTGGGGGTGGGGAATCAGACCCTAGAATCCACCTCAAACTTTGGAGCGGGGGCAGGAGGGAAACCCAGGAGATCGCAGTCCCCCCTCCCCCGTCCCCGCAGCTTCCTCCCCACCCCACCCCCCAAACTCGGAAACCCAACCCAGCTCGCTAACGGGCGGCGGGAGGAGTAGAGCTCCTAGGCTCCCGAAGCTTCCCACATCTGGAGGATGACGACCCTCCCCTGCCCACATCTGGAGAGCATCCAGCTACAAAACAGCGGGGGCACGTCTCCTCTCTTTTCCTGGCCTGGATCCCAGCCCCCCAAGGAGGACTGAGGTGTGTGTACCGAGGTGGGGCTCGTCTGGGGTATCAGCCAAATCTGCTCGCATCTCAGCTCCCACTCTGAAGCCCCCTCCCTCCCTTAGCAGCCCCCCTCTCCTCTACCCACCTTCCAGCTCACTTCTCCGACTCACCTGGCTTTCGGTCCCCTCTGGAGGCGCGGCCCGCCCCCCTGCGGACCCCCGAGCCCGGCCGTCGTGCCCTGGAGGATATGGGTTACAGACCGTGCGGAGACACCAGCTCCGCGGGCGGCTGTCCTGGCTCAAGTAGAAGAAAACCACCGGGGCCAGCGCCGGGTACGGCAGCCCCTCCGCCTCGGAGTCCGCGCTGCCCGGGTCCTTTTCCGCGGACCCCGGCCCCGGCCGGCCCCCGGCCCCTGACAGGTCGTTGAGCCGCATGAAGCTCCGGGGCTGTCCTGACTCCTCGGTGCCCGCTCCATCCTCCTCCTCGTCCATCCTCTGGCCAGCCGGGGCCCCAGGCGGTCTTGAGAGGGGCGAACGGCGCCCCTCAGAGGAGGTGTCCTCACGCCACTGGGGGGCCCCGGCGGGGGCGCATCTGGGGGGCTCTAGGGCACAGGCTGAGCCCCCGGGAGGGCCAGTTCAGCCCAGCTCCCCCTGCCCGCAGGGGCATGCTGCCCGCGGGGCGCCGGGTCGCAGGGAAGCCCCGCCCGGCGCGAGTCCCTCTTCCCCAGGGCTCCTGGGGCCCCCCGGGCCAGCCGGCCGGCTCCCCCTCACTTTGTTCCGGCTTCTTCGCTTCGCGCCCAGGCTCCGGTCGCCCGATTCGGCGCTACCTTCGCCGAAGAGGCCGGGAGAAGGGGGAGAGAAGAGGGGGATCGGAGAGCGGGGGGATACGGGGGAGGGGCGCCCCCTCTTCCCGCGGCGCAGCTGGAGCAGGATCTAAGGGGTCAGCATCGTCCCGGCTCCGCGCCAGCGGCGGCGGGGGGAGGGGAGGAGGGATCTTTTTGGGGGTGGGTTTGGAGGGGGTGGGGGGCGGCTCCTTCCTCGGCCGGGCGGCGGGCTCAAGGTCCGGGAGGGGCGGGGAGACGGTGGGGGGCCGTCCCGGGCGGGGGTGGAGGCGGAGATGCCGCCGCCGCAGCCGCCGCGGTGGCTGCCGCTGCCGTAGCTGTCGCCGGCGCCACTGCCTCCTCCTCCGGCCGAGACGCGGAGCGAGCAAGCGAAAGCGGCGGCGAGGAGCCCGGCGCACACCACAGCTGGATCCCTCACTCCAACTTCAAGCCTCGGCCCCGCCTCTCCCCAGCCAGTCTCGCAGCCAATCGCTGTGCGCCGCCGGCCCAGAGCCGCAGGCCCATTGGCGGGCCGCCGTGGCAGAGCGGGCGGGGGCGCCGGGAGAGAGAACCACAGCTGGAATCCGGTTCCCACCCCGAAGCCCAGGACCGCCCCTCTCCCCTCCTCTTGCCTCTGGGTCGCTCCCGAAGGCCAGAGCCAATTAGACCGCTACCCAGACCGAACCCACTTTCCTATTGGCCGTGGGGTCTCTGGGACTCCCCTGGAGGGAGCCCCGGGGAATCAGAGTATTCCGCGCCGGGTCCTGGGATAGCGCTGCCGGCCCCCGGGTATCCTTTGTCCACGACCCCCGAATTGGACCACAGTCGGAGGGTGGGGCTCAGCCCTGGGCGGGCCTGGAGAAGAAGAAAGGCTGGCGGCCGGGCTGTGGGGTGTGACCAGGACCCCAGAGCGAAATCCTAGGTCTCCACCGGATTAAATCGCCCACCTGGAGCCGAACCTGGGAGCAGGACCTAAGAAGGGGAGGAGCGGAGCAGGATGTCCCCGGGGTAGGGCTTCAGGTTGAGGGGGAGCGGTCTTGGGGAAATGGGAGGAGCCAAGGGAAGTCGGGGGCAAGCAAGGTCTGGGCATGGTTTCCAGCAACCTCTTGGCCTTATAGACCCTTCTCCAGGTCCACTTCTGCGACTTTGACCCTGACCTTCTAACCCTGACCCGATGACCCTGACCTCACGTCAACACTCCTGAGCTTCATCCCCTCTGCCGCTAGAGATCCTCTGAAGGCTGTGGATCTCTTGCTGGGGCTTCGCGCTTGAACACGTGGCCCCAGACAGGTCATGCGGGTCCCAGGGCCCAGGTACCCCAGAGCAGCTGAGGAGCAGAGAGAAGCTCCTGCGGGGGGGACCTGCGGGGGCCTCGAGTGTGTGTGAGGGGGTGGAAGCACGGAGCTGGGTTTTCTGGGTCTCGACCTGCAGAGTCTTACCAACCTCCCTCCCCCCCCCCCACCCCCCCGCCACCACCCCGTGCCTCAGTTTTTCCCTCTGGAATTCCAGCATGGCTAGGAGGCACTGCGCACACCTCCCCTCTACCGGGAGAGGGTCCTCTGAAGGTCTGTGGCTCTCCGCGCGCGCACACTCACGTGCAAAGTCAGGGGCCTCACCCCACCCCACCTCCCTGAGTCCTCCGGCTCAGTCAGCGCCAGTGCTCTCTCCCCGCCGCCCCACAAGGCTGCAGGTGCCCGGAAGCAGAGCGCCGCGGGAGTACTGGGCGCTGGAGTGAGGTGGGGCGAGGAGGGAGTCTAGCATTAGACGTCTGGGAGCACTTCCCACCTCTGCGAAGGTAGACACGGCGGCGAAACGAGCCAGGTCAGTCAATTCTCTGTCCCGAGACTTCGGGGCGCTGATGCCACTGCAGAGAGGCAGAGACAGGGACCGGACGACCTCCCGCCCCCGCCCTCCACCCCTGTCCCGGACTGACTGGGCTGCGCCGGTGGCGCAGCCCCCGCGCGCCTCCGGCCTCCTGGAGTGGGTGTCTCATCTCCCTGGAGGGCGGGTTGCAGGGAGTGCAGTGGGGAGGGCCTAGTCGCAGCAGCCTCCCGGGTTGCCCTTTCGCCGAATCCGGGCACCGAGTTGTGTAAATGAGGCCGAGCTTATTTGCATTTCATGCTAATGAGCAGATCCCTTAAGTGCCTTTCTCTCCTGGCGGGAGTCTCTGCTCTCATTCTGCGTGTGCCTGCCAGGCTTGAACTCTCAGCGGTCTTCTGGGAGAGGGGCCTATTTCTGGTTCACTCCACGTGTCTGACACCTTCCTCCCTCCCGAAAGTCCCCGGTCTGCTTAGTCGGCCTGCCCTTCCCAGTCAGGGTCAAGAAGCCCCAGAACAGACACCTGGAGCTAGTGCCTTTAATCATCCCCTCTTTACAGAGGGGAGGAGCCCAGAGAAGTTCACCCAGCCCGGGTGGTCAGGTTTCCTGGTGGTCAGCAGGCCCCACACCTCCATCCATCATCCAGACCACCTCTGCCTCTGGGTTGCCCTTTGTTCTAGAACATACCCAGAGAGGGGGCAGGGTTTGGGCAGACACACTTTACTTCCCAGCCTTGGGACCTGGGGTGACCTGCCACCTAAGGCATCCTAACCGCTGGGCTGAGGCATGGGAGCGGGGGAGGGGGAGTTGTCGGAGATGCTCTCTTCTCTTGAGAGGGGCAAGAGGAGGAGGGAGGCAGGACCTACAGAGAAGGCAAAAGGAGAGATGAAATCGTGTTTTTAACTCCCACCTTCCAAGCCTCAGCCCTGCCATCGCCTCCTCAGAGGGGCCTCTTTCAGCAAGTATTACAGTGCCTACTATGTGCCAAGGTGCTGAGGGCACAGTCTTGAATCTGGAATCCTACAGCACTTGTTAATGTTTATAGTCATGAAATGATAGTCTGCCCCTCTGGGCTCTCTGCTCCCTCAGAGCAAGGGTCCGTATTGCTCACCAGAGCCTAGTCCCGTCCAGTTTGGCACAAAGTCGGTACTTAATAATTCCTTGTTAGACGAATGAGTAACCTCGGTCAGGGAGGAGGATGAGAGACAAGAAGTTCCTTGGGCCTCCATTTCCTAACAGAGTAGTCAGGCTGAAGTGTTCTCTAAGATGATATCTGGGTTTGAGGGGGAGCCTTCATATGGGACCTGCCTGCCGGCATCCCCTCCAGCCCCCTCCAACCTGCTCCCCCTTACACCTCCCGCACAGCCTGGCTGGCTCTTTCAGGAACGGAGACAATCATCCCATCTGGGAGGCACTCTGCTCTGGGAGCATGCGTCATTCCATGTCATCACCTCGCAGCCTTGGGAGTTGGGTGGTGGTTGTTCCATTTTTTAGATAAGAAGACTGAGGCTCAGACAGATGGAATTAGTGAAGTGACTTCTCCAACCGTGAGGTCCCGTCTCCCCTGGGGCTGGCCCCCAGCTCCTCTGGGACAGCCCTGCTGATAGAGCAAGGAGCCCACGCAAGAGGGACCAGCCAAGGGAAGAGAGGCAGCAGACCTACCAGCCCGTGTCTGAGCAAGACTGCTGTTCAGCCTTTGCCCTTGTCAGAAAATGCTAGCTCTTCCAGAAGTCTAACCCGCTAAGGCCCTAACGCCCTTCCTTTGAACTTCTTACAGAATCCCTTTGTCAAGTGCATGCCTGGAAGGGAAAGAGGACATAGAGCAGAGGGAAGACTGGCTAGAGACGGATAGGAGACACCAGATGCACCCTGTTTCAGAGCCGTGCCTGTACCTCCTGGGGGAAGAGGAAGGCTCAGCGGCTTTTATTGTCTCCTGAAGACTGTGGGAAGAACAAGGTGTGCTGAGTGGTCTCAGACCAGTCTCTGATCCTCTCTGAGCCTTGAGTATCTGAGTATCTGTAGGTGGCCCTAGGCACCTCCCTGTCACCTTATTCGTGAGGGTCAGTGAGATGGAGACAGAGGGTTTTGTAAACTGCCTAGACTTTCCAGAGCCAGGGCTGGCGCTGCCAAAAAGGCCACCTGCGCCCCACCAGCTCCCCCCTCCCTCCCACTGCCCCCCAGACCGGGATCCACTTGCCCAAGCCTCAGACTTCCTGCCCGAGGCTGAGCAGGCTCCAGCCGGAAAAGGGCCACCTGACCTTGTTGGCCGGAGCTTTAATCCCCTCCAGATGGGCCGGTGGCTTGCACCGAGGGCCAGCTGCCCAGTCAAAGCTGAGCCTGGTCCCACTGACCGTGTGTGGCTGTGTGTGACCATGTGCAGACCCTGTAGTGACAGTCCAGTCTCCCATTCCTCCCCACTGCTGACATCCCACAAGCAGCGGCCCCATTCGAGTCTCATCTGTAGCAGCCTCTTCTGGCTGTCTGTATGGCTGGGTTATGTGGCAGTGAGGGTGCCCCGGCTCAGCAGGCCCCTGAAGGGTGTGGGGAGGGAGACAGCTCCTTCCCTGTTCCTTGCCTGTCAACCCCATCGCACTACACCCGCCCTTCCGGTGCCTTCCCGGAGGTGGAAGCTAGATGGGGTTTCTGGGGTCTGTGAAGAGGTGGATGCCAGGAGGACGACTTGTGAGCATCTGAAGGGACAGGAGGTGATCACAGAAAAGTACCAGCTTTCCCTGCAGCAGAAAGGACTCAGATTTGGAGAAGGACTTCCAACACAATAGATGTTCCAAATGACAGAGAACCCTCCTTGGACTGGTTTGTGTGAAAGAAGGGGTATGGACAATATGAACTCCTGCGGGGAGGCCTCGGCTCCATCCTGGGATAAGGCTGGGGACTGAACGGACACCCCAAAATAAACATCCCTGGTCCTAAGAACAGCAGCTCCCATGATGTACCACAGCATATGCAAATGTCACCATTTCATGAAAAATAAACTCTCATATCAAGCATCCCCTGCCACATTCCCTACCTTAAAATAGGACATAGTGGGAAGGTGAGGGCAGGCCCCTTTCCTAACCCCACGGAGGGCCAGGATTGGCCTAGGGCCTCCAGGGCGAATCTGTGCCCCAGTCCCCACCCCTGATGGTCATTATGGGCCCCTGCCCTGAGTTTCATTTAAGCTGCAAAGACCACAGACCAGGGAGGCGTCACTGGAGAAGGAAGAGGGGTCAGCTAGAGGCCCCTCTCTCACAAGCAAGGCAGAGGCCCCAAGGTTCCCACGGGACGCTGTTAGGTTTATTCCAGGGTGAGTGGGTGCCCATGGGGAGAGCAGTGAGGATGGCCAAGGGCACAAGGTGACAGGGTGCCCAGGGACAGCCGCAATGTGCGCAGGGCCCTACTGGGCCTGAGTCTCCTGCCAGCTGGGCAGCTCGGCCTCCTGCCCCCCCCTGAGGAGGCCGAGGCAGTCACTGGTGTAACAGTTTCCGTAACTCGCCGGGCTCTGTGATGGGCATCGAGCAGGCTTGATCCTCACACACATAGGCCGTGGCCCGGTCTTCCAGCCGCCTCAAGGTACTGAGGAAGGGCAGCTGGCGGGACAGGAAGCTGGAGGGGTCCCCGTTGGCTAGAATCAGCACCTGCGGGAGCAGCAGAAGAGACGGTCATCTGGGGGGCGCTGGGACACTGCTCCCAGGCCTGCAGGGGTGGGGATGTGGAGAGGTGCGGAGGGGCAGGGGTCCGGGCTCACAGACGCCAACCTTGTTAGGGATGTAGACAGAGTGGACACACTGCAACAAGGCCTTGGTGCCTTTGGCCTGGGGGTCTCCACAGATCACGATCTGGCCGGAAGAGAAGGGTAACTCCAGGGTCAGGTGTAGGGAGCTGGCCCAGACTTCTCAGGGGTCCCCATCCTCCATGCTGCACTGTAGCCCCAGGAAGGAGCCCAGACCAGCTGTCCGGAGGCTGCCTCAGAGGCAAGCCTGGCGAGTGGGGATGTGGACACACAAAGTGATGGGGTCCTACATAGTGGCAGAGATACAGGCACAGGGAGATGCACCTGTGGGCACAGACACCAGCACACAACATGCACCTGGGTGCCCCAACATATGCAGGCAAACCTGAACACCAGGCATGGGTATGCCGGCAGACTCACACCGGGGAACACGCACCAGCACATGCTCAGCAGGCCTGCACACACACAGTCACACGCCTCCAGGGCCACACACACCTAGATGTGCACACGCAACAATAACACAAATAGGGACTTGCATGCAGATCAGCACTGACCTGCACACATGCTGGCAGAACCAACCACACAGACACACAGAGATCCACAGAGAGACACTTTGCCAGTTGCAGGGACCCACATCTAGCCTCTGCCCCCCACCTCCCCATACCAAGAGCCCCAGTCATAGGCCGTGCCAGAGGCCTGGCTCCCCAGATGCGTGCACACTTGGGTACCTTTGCTACACGAAGCGGCTCTTACAGGTATCCCCACGGAAACACCTGCACACTCACTCCCAGACCTGAGCTCTGGGGGACAGTTCCAGGAGCCCCACCCCACATCCCCATCCCCCAATGCAGCCCCAGAGCCCTTCCCACCCAGGGTCCCAGCACAAGTGCCCTTGCCCCCCACACACACCTGCTTGAGGGTCTGCTGATGGGCTGAGAGGGCACGGACCATCTCGGGCAATGCCACGGGGACACGGCGCATGCGCTCAGAGAAGGCGGTCAGCAGGCACACACACTTATCCATCCAGTCTTTGTGCCCCGTAAAGCCATGCAGCCGAAGCAGGTTGTGGGCCGACACGGAGTTGGCACTGGGCTCTGCGCCGTCCTGGTCTGCAGGGGCCAGCAGGGCAGGGGCGGGGTGAGGGAGGGTCACTGGGTCCTGGGACCACAGTGGTGCGGGTTGGGGATGGTCTGGAAAAGAGTCCACCCCCACACCCAGTCCTACCCCAGCTCTGATGGGAAGGCCAGCACCCACACTTGCTAAGCTTTTGCTCTCAGCCTTTTGCTCCAGGGTGAACTTTTGGTCCCCCAGCTCCCCCATCTCACTGTGGACTCCTCAATCCAGCCACCAGCTGCCCAAGCCAGACAGCCATCATCCTTGCCTCTCCCCACTCCCCACTTCTAATCCACCCGGAGTCCACTGGGTCTGTGACCAGAATAGATCTAGATCCCACCAATTCTCCCCATCTCATACTTCCAGCTTGTCTGTGGCCAGCACTGGGACTGAATGCCACTAACCGCCTCCTAACTGGCCGCCCAGTCCCCCTGCTCCCTTCTGCCGGTCCCTTGTCCTCCATCAGTCAGGATGATATTCCCAGATGTAACAGAAGCAGATCACAGCCCACTTAAAACCCTTCAGAGATTTCCACCCCTTGCCACACCCGTAAGACCCTGCAAGAATCCAGCTTTGCCCACGTGGATGCCTCCCCTCCGCTAGCGTAGGCCCCATCCTCCATCCTCTGTCCTCCAGGCTTCTCCTAACCCTTGGCCTGTCCCAGGTTTGATCGGACCTCCCCCCAGCTGAGTTGCGCCCCCCTGTTGTTCTCTCTCCAGGTCCTTTTGTTCCTTCAGCTAACATTTATGGAGCACCTGCTATGTGCCAGGTCGACGCTAGACGCTGTGGAAGGAAAAGGAAAAGACTTGCTCCCGAGATGCTTACATTTGAGCTGGGGAGAGAGGCCATGAACAGACCAGACGTGTCCGGTGATGGGGAGTCGCACCAAAGCAGAAGAGGCCGGGTGTTTATTTCTTGATGGCACTCACATTGCCATCTGGGCACACACTCTTGTGTTAGTCCTTACTGTTGGTTAGCGGGTTTCCCCTGCTATACTGTACTTCGTGAGGGTGAGCCTTATGCGCTATGTGAACCCAGGCCGGCCAGCTACTGTTACCCAGTGTGTCCTACTGAATGGCTCAGTTCATCTCCATATCTACCCTGTAAGCTAGGACTGACGTTAGCTCTGTTTCACATATTAAGAAATCTGAGGGTCTGGAATATAATGAGACCAACTCCAAGTCAGTTGGTTAATGAGTGGTGGCTGGCTCATTACCATTACATTTCACTTCTGCCTCCTCCCCCAAGGAAAACCAAGCCCTAACTGGTCCACGCCCCATCCACCCCCACCACTGACCATCTTTCAGACGTAGGGGCAGACCAGGCCCCAGCTCGCCCTCACTGCAGAAGTAGCCGCCGCCTCGGGGGTCCCAGAAAAGCCTGTCTTGCGTATCCTGTAGTCGCAGAGCCCACTCGAGCCAGGAGCTCTCCTGCGAGGCCTCATATAGGTCCAGCAGGCCCCGCACCACGAAGGCGTAGTCCTCCAGGAAACCCCAGCACGGCGGGTTGCTGGGGGGACAGGTATTAGGGAAGGGGCTGGCGTCAGGCCCTGACAGAGAGCGGCTTTCCCCGAGGAGGTCCTCTGCCCGTACCCTCACAGTCTACCTCTCCATTGGGTGCCTTTAGCCCATTTCCCGAGTGAGTAACCGGGCCCAGGGAAGTTAAGAGCTCACAGTGAGCAGAAGGCAGAGCTGGGATTGGAGCCTACCAAGGGGTAGGGATAGGCCTAGGATGCCCAGGGAGACAAGCCTTCCCAGGCTGCCCTGCCCCTGACCTGTGTTCCACGGTTCCCCCGGGGCCTGCATAGCACGCCCGCATCAGGCGGCCACTGGCCACGTCAAACATATGCCTCTTCAGGAACTTGGCACCGTTGATGGCGTAGGTGATCAGCCTGTCCAGGCCCAGGACAGCCCCAGTCACGGCGTAGCCAGACACCATCAGTCCTGGAGGGAAGAGACACGGGTGGTGGTGAGAAGCTGGCAGGCCCTTCCAGGCATGTCTGCCCCGGCCCCCTTTGAGCACTGACACCTCTCCGGAGTAACAAGGTGAATGGGTAAGAGCTCTTGACCTGGACTGGGTCACTTAAGCTCTTTAAGCCTCAGTTGGCCCATCTGTAAATTGGGGAGGATAAACAGGATAAAGAGAGAGGTGATATCTAGCAGGTGCCTAACGTCTAGGAGGGGCTTCTCGCAAGGTGAATCTGTAAGCAGGGATCAGGCATCAGGCCCGGCCGCCCCACCGTTCCAGGCCGCCAGCATCTTGTTGTCCAAGTGTGGCTTTGGTCGATGTTTCCTGGCCTGAAAGAGCTTCTCCAGCCCCGTGTTGAGCAAGGTCCGGACAGCATCCACATCCAGGCCAAAGCGGGCAGCAGTTAGTTCCAGCGAATACCGAACCGTCAGCACATTCTGACCCTGCAGCTCCCCCTTGGGGTCCTGAGGGAAACAGCCCCTGTAAGAGGGAGTCCCTCCCCTGCCTGCTCTCAAGACCCATCCCCTCTACCCGAGCATCCTCACCTGACTGGGGCTGATATTGCCAGCCTCCGTGAGCCCATAGTGCTTCATGAGCAGCTGGCCCGACGTCAGGGGCTCGGTGGCACCCAGCACAGGCTCAGGAAGGAGCTGTTGCACCTCTTTGGCCGTCCACACATAGAAAGCACCCTCTTTGGGCCGCATGCCTCGCTCTGGGGGCGAGTCTGCATCCTCTGCACTGTAGAAGCCTCCAGACTGTGGGGAGAGGAGAGTTGGCTGGCCCCAGCCTACAGGGCAGCGGAGGCCCCTAGCCCTCCCGCAGCCAGGCCCGCCTGTCTCAATGGACACACACCCGATGAATCAGGTTCCGAGCCACGTACTGCAGAGTGCCTTTGGCAACATCGGAGTAGAACTCATCACCAGAGATCTGAGGCGGAAAGAAGGAGACTGTAAACAGAGGTCTCTGGGGTGGCCTGGGTACAGAGAGGGCAGTCAGCATGCTCCCAGGAGGGTGGGGAGGGAGCTGGGAATAGGGGAGGGAATTAGGGATGAAGTTAAGGGGGGGCCACAAGTCCCCAAGAGAACTCTAGAGAGGCAGCCAGAGGTAGGTGGACAGGCTACGTATCTGCCCTGGGCCGGGTTCAGGGGTCACCTGGAAGGCCTGTGAGTAGGCCACCGCGAGCTGCGCCTGGTCATAGAGCATTTTCTCGAAGTGCGGGATGTGCCACTGACGGTCCGTGGAGTAACGGTGGAAACCCTGTGCCAGGCAGGATGTGGGGCTGGAGGCCGAGCCCAGCCTCTGCACACCCCCACGCCTCTGGCTGCCCCCTCCGGGGAATGTCTAATCCGCCTCACCTGTCCCACGTGGTCTCGGATGCCCCCATTAGCCATCATTTTCAGGGTGTGCAAGGCCATCTGTTGGGCCCGAGAGCCATCCTGGGTTAGTCGATGGCTGAGCCAGTAGGAGAACAGGAAGTTCAAGATCACTGTGGGCACCAAGAGCACTTGGATGAGAGCATGAAGGACCCCAAGGGGCAGAGGAGTGATCTGGGTGATCAGGAAGCCTTTGGCCAGGCTGGGCTTAAGGGTTCACTTAACAGGCTGTCTCCCGGGACACCCTGGAGGTTTGAAGGTCAATGGTCAACACGGAGGATAGAACGTCATTACCCAGGTCAGTGTCATGGGGTTGCTGCTCAGACCAGAAGTGAGGTTTCCCTAGAGAGTTACTGTCAGGTCGGGGGAAGGAGCTCACTGGCCCGTCAAGAGAGCAGGTGGTTAATGACCCAGCCATAGGTCAGGAAAGGCAGACCGGACAGGCATCAGAGGGCTGGGATGAGGGGGGCAGGCACAGAGTGGGGGCACAGACCCGGTGTGGGGAACTTAGGAGCCTCCGCGAAGCCACCGTACTCCTCATCATAGCCCTCGTCCAGCTGCTGGAAGCAACGGCTGTTCATGGTGGCAGCGGAGGGGGGCACCTGCCGGTCACCCATGCTGATCTCCGAGCGGGCCAGCAGGGCTGTGGTGACGCGTTGGCTGTTCTCCAGCAGGGTGTTCTTGTTCTGTTTCCACTGTGGGCGGCAGAGGCAGACCTGGAGGTCAGCCCACAGTGGGGGCCCCTCGCCCTTGACCCACTCCCAGTCCCCACTCCCTCCACTCCCCGGGAGCACACCCACCTGATCCCGTATCCTCAGCAACACTGTGCGGAAGCCAACTCGGGTCAAGCCATCCTCAGGGGGGAAATAGGTGCCCCCCACAAAGGGCTGGAGGTTGGGGGTCAACCACACATTCATGGGCCATCCCCCACCACTGCTGGTGGCCTGGCAGAGAGAGGACGAGGGTGAAGGGCACAGCCCCCTGTGCACGGACAGCCCCCCTGCCCAGTACACAGAAAGACTGCTCACCTGCACGAAGGTCATGTACACCTTGTCCACATCTGGCCGCTCCTCTCGGTCAACTTTCACACTGACGAAGTCTTCACTGAGCAGGCGGCCAATTTCCTCATTCTGGAAGGATTCCTCCTCCATCATGTGGCACCAGTGGCAGGTGGAGTACCCCACTAGAATGAGGCCATGGTGGGCCGAGGGGGGGGTACCAGTACCAGTGACTGGCTGGAGGTTTCCTGGGAGGCCCAGGCCCTAAGGACCCTTCCCCTCTCCACTCCCGCTCCCTTCCTGCCATCCCAGGGAAAGTGGCTACCTTACCTGAAAGGAAAATTGGCTTGTTTTCTTTCCTGGCCTTGTCGAAGGCTTCCTGTCCCCAGGGGTACCTAGGCCCAGCAGGGTTGGGCATCACTCACTAGCCTCAGGATGGGTGGGGTGCAGGGGGAGGTGTAAGAGGGGCTGAGAGCCCAGCTGCCCACCTCACCCCCCGGGAGAGAGGGCATCAGTAGCAGCCCTCACCAGTCCACAGGGTTGTAAGCATGTTGCAGGAGGTACGGTGACTTCTCATTGATCAGGCGGTTGGGAACCTTCTGGAGCGTGGCTGGGGAGCAGCTGGTCCGGCTTCCCTTCCCTCCAACAGGCATGGGCACTGTACTGCTGACCGTCACACTTCGGTCCTTGTCCCGGGAGGAGCTACCCCTGACGTCAGCACGTGGGCCAAGTGAGGGTTTCCGCTGACCTGCTCCGGGGCCTACCCCAGGCCCATACTCCCTCACCCTGCCCTCCGTCCCCTCCCCCAGAACCTCTAGCTCCCAGCCCAACCCACCTTTCTGAACCACGGGGGAGACCGTGGCCTTTGTGCTCCCCCTTGTGTTTTGGGGGGGGTGAAGAAAGGTGGCTCATTGGGGGCTCCCTGCCAGGTTAGTCTCCCCCAACCTCTCGGACCTGGCGGTGGGAAAGATGATGACTGTGAGGTCAGGGTGAGTCACAATGGGTAGAATGGTCCTTCAGTCTCCATTCTCCGCCCCCCCCCAACAGGGCCCCTCCCCATGATGGCTGCTCTGGAGGTATCTCTCTGGCAGGCCCAGTTGATGATGTGGGCAGGCCTGCTGCTGGTGGCTGGAGTTGGATCTGGGGCGGGACTAGGTGAGGGGCAACAAGAGGAAAATCGACACTGGGGGCCTTTTCACTCAACATCCACCCCCTGGGCACTTCCATGAGGCCAGACCCAAGGTGGCCCAGGGACTCAGAAACTGGCTCAGATCTCGGGGAAGCTCAGCCAGGTGGCCTGGCACCACAGAGCCGACCTAAATGACAGGCCCCTGCAGCCGTAAGGACTGTGACAGCTCAGCCCAGGGTGATGCTGGATGAGGACCCTTGGCCCAGCATTGGGGTTTAAGGAAGGCTTTCTGGAGGTGGTGTCGGGAGAGTCCCCAGGGAGCTAGCCCTGCAGCAGGAAGGGACAAATGGACAGGGAACCGGGCTTTACTGCCTGGGCCAGGTCGCGGCAGCAGATTGGCATGGGGGAGGAGGCAGGAGAGGTGTCCGGGGAAGGCAGTGGGGTCCAGCGTAGTGACGCCGGGTCCCGGGGTCTCTCGGTCGCTCAGGCACAGGGTGCGCGGTAACAGCCCACTCACCTACCCGGTACCTGCGGCTCAAGGCAAGGCCCCGCCCGGCGCGGGATAGCAGGAGGCCCCGGCCCAACAAGACCCGTGCGCCCAGCATGGCGGCTGACGGCCGAAGCCGGGCCGCTGCGGACTGGGAGCGAAGCCCCCAGGCTGCGAGGGACGGGTCAGGGCACCCACCGACCCGTGGGCTTGTCTACGCCGAGTCTCCCTGCCGCCGCGTGGCTGGTCTCCGCGCGCCGCCCGGTGGCCGAGCCTGGCATGGCAGCCCGGGCTGCTCGGGGCTCGGGACGACATGGGTCTGTGCACAAAATTGGGCTGAGTTTCCTAAACCAGCCGTAAACCAGGTGCCCTCTCCCGCCCCGGGGAGGATCACTCTCATAGGAAGAACATGGAGGGTTGTGAGGATGTCACAGCCGTGGGATGCCAGAGCCTCAGGTCATTTTGTCCCACCCTTGCCATTTACAAATGAGAAATGATGCGTGAGCAGAAGGCCTGGCTTGTCCACACCCACTTGGCCAGTGAGCTTCGGCTCTGCTGCTCCATCCCAAGGTCCTGCGAAAATCCCACCCACTCTAAGACTTCTCTGAATAAGGATGAGCCAGCGTCGTGTCCTATCATGTACTTTACACATTGGTCTCACTTGCTACATTCAGCCAATATTTATTGAGTGCCTACTGCCAGCCAGGCACTCTGCTTAGGTACAACGGTGGGCGGAGAGAGACCGGGCTCTTGCCCCTGTGTTGCTCAGTCTGTTGAAGGCGACAGAAGTTAATCTGACAGCCACACACATGAATGTACAACCACCCACTGTGAGAAGTGCCATGACTAAGTTTAACCAGGAGCCTGGTCTGGTGGGAGAGGCGAGGCAGGAGAGGCTTCCCTGAGGAAATCACATTTGTGTAGCAGCCATGGAAGAACAAGAGGATGGGATCTGGAGAGGGGTGTGCTGGGAAAGCAGGAGGAACGGATGTGCAAAGGCCCTATGGCATAGCAGTGAGTCAGGGCTGAGGGCAAAGGGAAGAGAAATAGGGGAGATGATGTGATTTGGGAGGAGGGCAAGCGCCCAGGTCCTGGGACTCAAGAACTGTGAGTTAGGAGTTCTGGTTGTTGAAGAAAGATAGGGAAGGGCCCTGGTCACGGGAGTGACCCTGCACCTTGGAAAGGTCCCTCTGGCTTCCCAGTGGAGAATAGAAAAGGGGCATGATTGGAAAGAGGATTGGTTAGGAAGCCCTGGTAGGACCCAGCGGAGCAGAAGGAGGTCTGCACCTGGTGGAGTGGAGGTCATGAGAAGAGTCTTCAGGCCTGTAGAGGAGGAGACAATCTCAGGATTGATTGGTGGTGAGGGAGAGGGAGGTATCAAGACTGGTTTGCAGAGCGGGACTTATGCAGGTCATTTGCTGAGGAGGGGGCACAGAGAGGCTCAGGCGGTGGTTCGTGAGGTCGTTTTTGGACATGTTGGTGGGAGGTGCCCTTGAGATGCATGTGTGCAGAGAACGTGGTGAGGAGAGGTTGGTGGGAGGAATCGGGGGGGGGGGCGTTCAGTGTGCAGACCGTGCAGGCATGGGAGGGCCCATCCAGGGAGCAGCAGGAGGAGAGGAGCAGGCTCAGGTCTGGGCTCAGGGAACTCAGAGGTGCATCCGTGGGAGATACAGAACCACCAGAGTCAAGGGAACAGCAGGAGTGGGTGGTGTCCCAAAGGCAACAGAACAGAGAGTTGCAAGGAGGGAGGGTCCTCATGGTTGGATTCTGGAAAAGCCAGCTGGGATGGGACAGAAAAAGGCCTACTGGCTTCAGCAACATGGGGGCCTGGCAGACTGTTCCAGCGAGGTGGGGCTGGCCACAAAAGCCGGCTGGAATGGGTCAGGAGGAGGGGAAAGAAAGAGGACATAGAGAGGTAGCATGGGCCCTTGACACAAGGGGGAAAAGGAGGCAAGACTTTCAAGATGGGTGAGGCTAATTATGGCAAATATCAAGGGGAAGGATTTGGTTGAGAGAAGGTAATTGACATCAAGGAGAAAAGAGATCTCCGAGAAGTTTGGGGTGGTGGCAGAAAAGTTAGCAGGAGGAGGGTCTGGTGGGTGTTCCCTGAAAGGAATGACATTAAGATTAGAGAGCAGGAAGACTGCTTTGAATGTAAAAGAATTTAGGGTGATGCCAAGCCCAAAAGAGTGACCATGGGTAAGGGTAGCTGAGAGGTCAAGGTCATCCTCCTGAATAATGGAGTCATGCGGGCTTAAGCAAGATCTGGGTGAGGAGATTGTGAGCCAATACTGAAGCATGGTGAGAATGAGGTGGAGCACAGGCCCAGGGTGGGGAGCAGGCAGGACCGCCCAGTGGCTCTAGCCTCCAAGAAGGAAGGCTCTTACAGGAAGCAAATGGTCCAGAAGTAGCTACAGGGAACAAGGCTACCCACTTTTTCTTTGTGAGGGTCAGGCAGTGCCCCTTGGGAGTCCTCAGGAAGGTAAAGTCCACAAGGGACAGCCAGTTTAGAAGCGGAGGGCCCAGGTAGGACTTGGTCGTTAAGTCAACGACCAAGAAGGATGGAGACCTCCCAGGTGTGTGTGGCAGAAGACAGATGGGGGCAAGACCAGGAATGAGGGGTATGATGGGCTCATTGCTCCCGGGTCATTTCTAAAGAGGGCCCTGGGCCAATGGACACCAGCCTGGGAGGAGCCACACAGCAATCTCATAAGGAAGGAAGTCTTGTTCCCATTTGACTAGTAAGGAAATGGAGGCACAGAGTCATAGAGAGGTTAAGTAATTTACTCAAGGTCAGGGAACATAACCACTTATTACCAAGTGATTATATTATTGTTATTAAGTGCAAATCGTGGAGCAGAGTTTTAACTCTGACTCTAAGCAGGTGCTCCTTTCCTCAGTCCCCCTTCTACTCCAGAGAGTAGCACCATAGCCCTGCCCCCCCCCCCACTTGGGTGCTCTGGTCTGTGGAAGGCTGTTTTCCCTCAATGACCCAAAAGAGGGTGGGGGCCAGTAGCAGGGTCAGACCCTGAGCACTGAGGGCAAATCAGTGTTGGCTGGTCCCGGGGGTGGGAAAGCATCCAGGGGAAAAGGAATGAGGGTGACCTTGGTGGTACTAGGATGAGGCACCAGGCCCTTTCCCTTCCCTCAGTTTCTCAGACCTTACATAAGCCCCCAGGAGGGATCAGGGCTGAGTTTGAATTTCTTGTCCTGGTGAAGGAAGGTGGGGGAGGGTAGAGCCAGATTTAAGGTGACCCAGTGAAACAAAGGAGCTCCAGTACCTGGCTTATCTCCCCTCAGAGTTCCGAGCTCCTGGAGGCCATGGGCTTAGCAATTCTTGGATCCCTCTCAGGTGAGCCTGGCACTTTGTTCACAACGGGTCAATATTTGCAAATACTTGCGGTGGAGCCCAACGGTCTGAATCCCAGCCCCAGTCCCTGCTAGTTTTATGACTTTGAGCATGCCGCTTAACCTCTCTGAGCCTGTTTCCTTACCTATAAAATGAGAGCAAGACCAAGGGTTATTATGCATTTGGTTTAATGCTCTGCTGCCCCCGTTTTGAAAAATTTAATTTGCAACCAGGGCCCCGCCTCTTCATTTTGCGCCGGGCCCCACAAATTAGGTAGCCATTCTTGAGTGGGAATAGCATTATCTACCTCAGAAGGTTGTTGTAAGGGTTAAATTAAATAATCTGCCTAAAGTGCTTAACGCAGAACGAGGGCGCAATGGGAACACCTGCCTATTGCTCCCTGCCATTAGATCATCCCCAGTGCTGATCTGTGGTAAATGAATGAAATGAGAGAATGAGTGAGAGCCTGGGGAGCATCTGGAAGCCAAGGAGCCGGGCTGTGAGGGCCGTACGGAAAGCGGGAGCATTTTTGCGCCCCACACTGCGGAGCACTTGTTTCTACGGCAGCCGGAGATCCGCGCTGTGGTCCTGACCCAGCCGCCACGCCTCGCAAAAAGTCCACTTGGTGGGATCTGAGGAGACGGGCCTTTACGATGCGGGCGTGCTCTCAGCCCCGGGAGGTCGTCAGTCTCAAAGCCCCAGGAGCCGCGGAGTGACTGCGGAGACCTGGGCCACCGCCCAGTCCGGCCGCGGGGCGGAGTCTCAGCCGTTTCGGGCTTTCCCGGGGCGGGTCCGGTGGCGATAGCCCCGCCCCGCCGCGCGCGAGGTGGGTGGGGCGGGCCCGCGCGCGCACGCGCCGGGCGGCGGGGGCGGGGCGCGGCGGGGCTGCGCTCAGAGGAAGGGGTTGGTGCCGGCCTGCGGGGGCGGTTGGGGCGGCCCGGCGGAGCCCGACGTGGGCAGCAGTGGCTGCTGCAGGCTCACGGGCGGCGGCGTGAAGGCTCCCGTCTGCGGGAAGACGCTGACCGAGGCGGGGAGGGTCACGCCGGCCGGCACGCTGCTGAGCGGGAGGGGCAGGGAGGCGCTGTAGGTCATGGAGCCCAAGGGCGCCCCGACCGGCCCGCTGGCCGCCAAGCCCAGCGCCGGCGACCCCGTGCGCATCTGGTTCAGGGTCGGCCTGCCCTGCTCGCCTGCACCGAAGGGGTTGGTGGCGGATGGAGCGCTGAGACCTGCGGAATGAGAGTGGGTGGGGAGCTTGGAGCGCACCGCGGCACACAGCCCTAAATGGGGGGAGGGGGAGGCAAGATCTGCAGTCTCAGAAATAGAGAAGAGTAAGATTTTTTTAGGGCCAGGCTCTAAAAAGAGTGATGGAGAGAGCGGCCCCCCCTCCCCGTGTTGAGACCCCGCGGGGAGAAGGGGTATCCTACCTGTCAGGAAGGGGTTTCGGGTCTTTGCAGCCTGGGGCGCCTTGACTAATGAGTCAAGGTTGACCAAAGAGGAGGCTGAAGGGCCCAGGAAAGACTCTGGAGTCCGGCATGCTCGGGTCTCCTGGCTGGGCTGGGTTAGCGCTTCCCCGAGCACACCCAGGTCAAAGGCATCTGGCTCCTTGGTGCCGTTCTGCTTGGAACTGGGGATGGGCTCTCCAAACAGGTCCAGCTCTGGAACAGAGATGATACAACTCATTAGCAGGCAGAGGGAATGGTCACTGTGGGGTAAGGAGAGGACAGAAGTCACCTCTGGGTGGGCCCCTCATTCCCCAGAGCTGTATCAGCTGCTGCCTCCTGCTTACCCACAGGACTGCTGGGCTTCCCAGAGGGCAGGGCCTGGGCACACTCTGGTCCCTCCTTGGTCTCTGTGGATACTGGAGGTTTGGCAAACGGGTCAAAAGGTGAGGTACCACCTAGAGCTGGCCAAGGAGGAAGAGGGAGAGGAGGTGTGTTGGCAAAAAGGGCAGGCACTGGTCTGACCCCTTTCAGGCAAGCAGCCCTCTTAACACGGACAGGATGTGCTGCCTCTTGGCACTGACAGAGGGGACCCAAGGAATCCTCCAGCCCCTCACCCACACCCTCTGGCCCTCTGCTTACCGGGTGCATTGGAGATCTCCACTGAGGCCCCCCAAGGGTCAGCCCCAGTGTTGGGGAGTTTGTGTTGGGGGGAGTTCTGTGCCCAGAGGTCTGTGGAAGAGGGTCTGGCGGGCAGCACTGGGGTCCGGCCCCAGGGCTCAGAGGAGGAGAGCATAGGGGGCAAGTCCCAGGGCTGACTTCTGGACAGGGCGCTTCCTGAGGGAACAGGAGACCAGGGGTCTGCAGAAGGCCCCCAGGAGGAGCCACTGGGCTCTGTGTTCGGCCTGAGACCTAAAACAGGAACAGCACAGACATGACCTCAGGCCCACCTTTACACCCAGTCCAGGGCCCTTCCCAGTTACCCAGACCGTGTTGGGAGGCTAAGGGTCCCATCTCACAGATGGGATGTTGACTCGGGACATACCCAGCAAGCTGGAGGCCATATTGACCAAGTTATGCCAGGAGCCTGGACTCCCAGGGATGGGCAGCTCAGGCCACCTTCCCAGGCAGGGATGGTCTGGGACAGGAAAGCCATGGTGATCAGGGAAACGAACATCTCCGAGTTTTCCATGAGATGGGCTCTTCAGATGTGCTCTCCCATCCCTCACTATAACCCCATATCCCAGAGAAACCTGAGGCTCAGAGGGGTGAGTGACTTGCCCAGTAGTCCTTAGCTATGGGGAGGGGGCGCTAGCAGATGGCTAGAAAGGAAGGGGCTTTGTGGGGGCAGCCTGAGAACATCTTGCGGCCCTGCATGCCCACCTGGGATGTCCCATGGGTCAGCGGAGCAGTGAGTGGAGGGCGGGGCCGGGGTGGGTGCGAAGACGTCTGCCAAGTCCAGGATGGAGGACTGTGGAGTGGGAGAGGCAGCCGTGGCTGAGAAGTGGGTGAGACCAGAGGAAGGGCGGTCCCTGGCCTATCTCCCTCGGCCCAGCTCATTCTTTCCTTTATTCACTTCACAAACATCTACTAATGATCACTCATCTCTGAACAGTGCTTTGCAGTTTATAAAATGTTTCCTCATCCATTTAGTGCCTGATTTTCATAACAAGCCTGGGCAGTAAGTAGAGCAAGTAGTAGTGTGCCCATTTTATAGATGTGCCAGCTGAGGCCCAGAGAGGGGAGATGTTTGCATGAAGTCACACAGCTGGGGAGAGAAGAGCTGGGATAAACCCAGGCCTGCTTGACTCCTTCCTCAGTGGTCCCGATCCCAGCCCATCCATGGTAAAAGACAGATTTTATGGCAAGTCTGTCTTCCTAGGTTAGAAACTAGCCACTGTGAACATGGGCAGAAAGGGGACAGAAACACCTTAGGGGTAGTATGCATGCTTTGGAAGGTGGTTTTGTTCCCAACAACTATCCACTTCCCTATTCTCCAGGCAGTGTGTGTACGAGCCCAAGATATTGTCAGTACCACGCGCCTGAGCCTGCCCCCCAACCCCCTCCCCCCCAGCTGCATCCACAGCATCACATAATCCTAGAACACCAGAGGTGGAGCTGTCCAACAAAAAGGAGAAACGGCGTAACAGTGAGGTGCCCCAACTCAGAGTGGCCGCAAATCCAGAATCCAAATCCCAGGGCCTCAGATCAGGATTCTTTGTATCCCACTCTGCTGCCAGCTCAGTCATCAGCCCGTGAGGTCTGGGACTGGGGACTACCGCACCCCTTTTCATTGAATAAATGCTTAAACAGTGCTTACTGTATACAAAGCCTGGTTCTAAATTCTACAAATATCAACTCAGTTCCTGTCGCAAGCACAGTCAGCCCATGCACTGCAGCCTCTCCCTACCTGGCTGGTTTTCAGCTTCTCCTCCTCCTTTCTCTCTTCTCTCTCCGGCTCTTTGTCTTGCCAGCGGCGGACCATGGCCCCAGCACCATTGGCTACAGGGGAGTCATCTCCCCGCCAGGACCTCACCTCCTACAGAAGACAAGAGGAGTGAGGGCCTCATGAGCAGTCCAGGCTGGACTTGAAGGAACTGGAGCTGGAGTTGAGAAAAGTGCAGTGAGAGAGGTTAGGCACAGCAGGACCACTGGGTGAAGCGGGAGGAGCCTGGTTAGTGCCTGTGTAGCACGTGCACCTGTTCCTACACCAGCCCCCGCTGCAGCACCTGCACCTGCACCTGCTCCTACACCAGCACCTGCATCTGCACTTGCTCCTACACCTGCTTCTATACCAGCACCTGCACCTGCTCCTACACCAGCCCCTGCAGCAGCACCTGAACCTGCACCTGCTCCTATACCAGCACCTGCAACAGCACCTGAACCTGCACCTGCTCCTACACCAGCCCCTGCAGCAGCACCTGAACCTGCACCTGCTCCTACACCAGCACCTGCAACAGCACCTGAACCTGCACCTGCTCCTACACCAGCACCTGCACCAGCACCTGCACCTGCTCAGGAGGCTCAAGCCGCTACCTTCTCATGCTCCTGCCGGCTCAGACGCAGAGCCAGCTGCAGCTGCAGATCCTCATCCTTGTGGGAGGCTGGGGGGACCGGCTGTGAGGGAGGAAGAGAAGGGTGAACAGGGCCCAGTGCTCCCCTCCAGGGTGGGAGGGCAACGTAGACCCAGCAGGGAGAAGGGGATGGAGAGACAAGTGCTCCCCTGGGTGGGTATGAGCGGCCCACTCCCAGGCAGCAAGGTAGGTAGGGCCTTCTCCCTGCCTGGATCTGCTTCCGATTTCAAAATTCCAGTTTCTTCTGGGTTCTCTGAGTGCCCCCAAGCCCTGCGTGAGGCCCAGCTTCCCGCCTAGTCTACCTGGCTCCACAGAGATGATGGCAGAGAGGATGATATGGGCGGTAACCCTGTCCCCTCCAAAAGGACAGATGATGGCAGGGGTGGTGGGGTCAGTATATCTGGGTGTGTCCAGCACACTCACTGTTTCCCTTCCATGGAACGGCTGCAGGCCCAGAAGACACACACGTAACCTCAACCCACTAGGTGCTCACTGCCCTTTCTAGGCCCAGCCAGAGGGGACTGGAGGCAGGAGGCAGTCCCTGCCAGGACAGGCCCGGTGCTGTCCTTGGGAGTCAGACCGGGGTCTTGGGGCCCGGAGTAGAGGAACCTAGGAGTCAAAGGTGTGGGGCCTCGGGGTACCCTTCCTTCCTTCCTCTAGTCCACCCCCACGCCACCCCCAACTCAGCTGTGGGGCCTCCCAGGCCACCCCAGGGGCCTCACCTTCTCAGCCTCCTCACGGCTCATGGCCAAGGCCAGCTGCAGCTGCAGCTCCTCTTCTCCTGACGTCTGGGGCCGGGCCTGCTCCAAGTCGGAGGTGTAGCGGGGAGACGAGGAGGAGGCTGCAACGATCAGCACCGGCCATCGTGGCTTCTGTGACCACAGAGGGACCCACGCCGCTCCCCTCCCCTCCCCACCAGGAAGCTAAGGCTCAGAGAGAGAAACTGAGGAGGAAGGAAATGACTGGCAGTTGAGGGCTCTCGGGGGCCAGGTGGCCTGCCTGTGCTTTCTGCAAGATTGTTCCACCCCATCAGACACTCTAGTCTGTCCTTTACAAGATGCGCTAGTAGCTCAGGGCTGCCCCGCCCTGGGGTCCTGAGGTAAGACTCAAAGCTGGGTCCCCTCTTCCAGTTCCAACACTCTTCCGGTGGGGGATGGGGGCGGGAGGGTCCCATCCTGCCTGAGGGTTGGTGAGGGGGGAGGGTTCCAAGTTTGCAGCAAAGGCCACACCATCAAGGGCTTTACAAGAGGAGGGCCGTCCTGAGGACCCCTCAGACCCAGGAAGCCCATAGTGGGGCAGAGAGGAGAGTCGAGAACGTCTCTGCAGCCAGTCCCCTTTTCAAGGACAGTGCCCCCTGAGCAGGGGTCACGAGGAATGCCCCTGATGGAGTGCCCAGTGCCCTGTGTCTGGGCTGAAGGCCAAGGGCATTCCTGGGCCTGGCCTCACTTAACTCTCACATCCAACAACTGGAGTAGGTAAGATTTTCTCTACTTCAGGTGAGGAAGCAGAGATTCAGAGAGGTGGCCCTCCAAATAGGGCATGGACTGGACGGCAGAGCCTGGGCAGCTCCGGGACCAGCAGTCAGGATCCTGATGTGCTCTGGACTAATTTGCAGGCCACATGCTGTGCCAGGCACCCGCCTTCCAGTGCCCCATTCCCCACCTCCCTGAACACTGGTGGCATCCCTCAGAACTCGGGCCAGGCCCCAGCCCTAGCCCTGCAGCTCACTCACAGTTGTAGGAGGACGGGGAACCACGAGAGCGGCTGAGGCCCAGCTGCCCGCTGCTGATGCCCGTGCCCTCCAGCGCCATGCGCTCCTTGGTCTTGAGGGCGTGGGTCCGCTCCTGCCGGAGGCGCTCCTCGTCCTTGAGCAAGGTCATCACCTGCTTGACCTTCTCACGCACATTGACGCCCTGGTCCTTGCCGTCGCGATCGATGTACTGGAAGTCCTTGAGTGTCTGGATGGTATAGAGGCTCTCACGGCACTGATGGGCCACCCGCTCGGAGCCTGTCTTCAGCAGGTAATCCAGCAGCGTGAGCGCCTTGTACACATGCCGCCACTTCTTGCCGCTGTCGTTGAGCCGCCGCCACAGCATGCCCATGACCTCGGCGAAGGCCACTGTGTTGAAGGTCAGGTCAGCGATCTCTGACATGAGCGAGCTGGGCGGGCCCCATGGGTCATTGCTGGTGGCCTCGCGCACTTTGATCTCCGCCTCCGAGTAGTTGTGCACGATGTTCTTGACCTGGCGCCGCAACGCGGAGGTCGTCATGGCCGGGGACTTGGAGATGGGCGGCCCCTGCCCCAGCCGGAGGTGAAGGGCCGAGGGCCACCGTCTTGAGGTCACGGTCTCCAGAGATGGGCTGCTGGGCTCTCAGGAGGGCAGCTGCCCCCTTGGGTTCCACATGGGTCTGAGCAAGAGAGGGACAGAACTCAGGGAAGATGGCCCACCTCAACAGCCACTCAGCCACAGACTGAAAGCCTGTCGAGGGGTCCCCGCAGCCAGGAGCCCCCTCTGGAAGCCACTCATTTTTATTTTTCTTATTTTACATATTATTCAGCAGGCACCTCTAGCTTCATGTGCTCATTGCTGATCACAGTTATGCTACAATGATGAGATTATTACCTCCATTTCAGACGGAGAAGTGAGGCTCATGGAGCTACACCAGTGGACACATGCCCCGCCTCCAGCCCTTGCCCTTAGCGAGACACCAAAGTCACCCCCAGGAATGTCTGCCCACCCTGCTCCTGCTGGGCTACGGCTCCCATGTCTGCCGGGATCTAGCTGAGGATTGATCCTTTCCAGCTTCTCGGCCCCCACTCTCTTCATTTCTCAGAGCATCAGTCTGTGCACCCTAATTCATTCAACACCTAGTTCCTGGGGCCTTCTCTGAGCCCGACACTATGCGAAAAACAGAGCATGAGTCCAGGCCCCCACACATCCAGCTGCAGGGGCACAGATGATTCAGTGGAGCACGGGCATGCCCAGAAGCACCCAAGCTAGGAAAATCAGGGGGAACTTCCCGGCGGAGGTGACGGCTAGAGGTCTGAAGGGAAGGGGAAGCTGCAGGGTGAGGAAGGGTAGCTCAGAGGAAATGCTTGAGCTGGGCCAGAAGCCCAGAGAGGCATCTAGGACAGGAAGTGGGGTCTGCCTCTCAAAGAGGCCTAGCCACCGCCACCCCTGTGGTACATACAAGAGCACTGAGGTCAGGGAGGGGACGTGGCCTGCCCACAGCGACGTGCAGGCAGCAGAGCTGGGACTAACACCTAGGTCTCTAGAAAATGAATCTGATACTTATTGTCAGGGCTACTGGTTTTGTAATTAATTTATCTGATTGCTTTATTGTCTCAGTTCCATCTTAGCCAGAATATAAGCTCCCTGAAGACAAGGCTTGATCCGAGCGCCCCAAACCTGAGGTCCTGGGTGCATGGCAGATCTCTGATGCCCCCGCTGAGGGGGAAACAGGGTCAGCCTGCTGCCCTCCCCAGCCCCCAACTTCAGGCCCAGGCCATCTGGGGAAAGCAAACTCAGGCTCAAGACAGAAGAAGGTTCTCCCAGGGACCTACCAGAAACCCAAACCAGAATCCCCCTGCCACAGCTGCTTCCTCTGATATGGGTACACACACACACACACACACACACACACACACACACACACACGGACTGGACCCACAGAGTGTCCACCATCCATGCCCCCCCCCCCCAACTAATACCACCCCGAAGATTTCACCTCTCAGCTCTACCCTGGGCCTCGGCAAGAGTCAGAGGCTGCCTGTCCTGCCCTCCCTCAATCTAGACTTGCCGTCCCCAGCCATGCCAGCCCTGAGCTCAGTTCAAAGCAGCCAGCAGGCCTTGGCAGGCTTCTTCAGGGCCCAGGTGCGTGAGAGAGCTTGGGCCCAGAGGAGGGGATCCCGTGGGACACCAGGCGGATGGAATGCTGGCTGAGAGGCTGCCTACCTTCTGTCTGTCCGTCCAGCCTAGCAAGCCTTCTGTGCGGATGCCTGGGCCAACGCTTGTTTAACTCCTGCCCTCCCCCTCACTAGTGACTCAGACCCGTCTTTACCTCCCCAACCGGTGGGCTGGAGGGGGAGGCAAGAGTCAAGATGAGAAATAATTGTGCCCCACAGCCCGCCCTGAGTGCCCGGCCCTCCCAGTGCTGGCCACAGAAACCAGCAGAACCAGTCAGACATCCCAATTCCTCCAGTAGCCCTACCAGAGCCTGGCTTCCCTGCCTTCCAGCCCAGCCTGGGGTACTGGGAGGGGCCCTCAGCACACCTGCAGCCCTACCCGGACTCTCCTTCTAGGAGCCGGGGATGGTGAAGGCTTCTCTGCACACCTTTGCTGGAGCTGGGGGAAGGGAGGTATCAGAAGCCCCAGGAAGGTGCCTGGACTTCCCTCCCCTAAAGTTAGAAGGGACAAGGTGGGGAGGAAGAGGGGGGCAGGGTGAAGCCCAGGCAGCGTGGAAAGGAGGGAGAAGGAAAGGAAGAAACGCGGGAGGGAACAGCTGGGAGCCCTGCCAGCCCTGCTACAAGCCCAGGGTTTTATCGAACACAATATGCCCAGAAATAAAAGGGAGTGAAACAGAAACCCAGCAGCCAGTGGCGGTAGCAGCAGGCCCGGGCAGGAGGGTATGGAATTACTGCAGTGACCTTGAGCCAGACCCTGTCAGGTGGAGGGAAGGACACTGAGAAGGCAGAGTCTGAGAGGCTCATTCAGAGATGGGGTGGGGGGCCCCCAGAGGCAGGAGGGTATGGGGCAGAGTGGGGAGGGTTACACTGGGGGGTGGGGATGGGCCATGGGACACAAGTCTCTGCTCTCTCATTTATAGAGGGTGCCGAGGAGAACTTTACAGGGGAGAGGGAGGGTTTTCTCAGGACCAGGAAAACTGTCAGGGCTAAGGAAGTAGAGGGCATCCCCAGGGCGGGGATTCAGGGAGAAGGAAAGAGCTTAGATATGTTGAGTCACGTGCAAGAGTTTGTCCAAAGTGTGTGTGCGCCCCATCAGCCGGGAGCGCCTCCCATCCTCAGCTAAGGCAGCCCCAACCCGTGCCCCGCATCAGGAGCCATGGGTGGGGGGTCAGGGGGAGGAGGGAGTAATTCTTGCCAGTGGAGGGACAGGTGTGAGCTAGAGTCAGCCCTGAGCTGGCTGTGTCCTGGGACCCTGGAATGGAGGGGGCTGCCCCACGGCTGAGGGGGAGGGGTGGGCAGAGGAGAATGGGAGTCTGTGGGGGATGTCACCAAAGATGCTGGCCCCAGGGTGGGGAGCCACCCCTTGAGTCCTTTTTCCTGGGGGGCTGCAGGGGGGGAGGGAGAGAGGGGCAGCAGGCAGGAAGCTTCCAGGATCCTCTATGACCCTGTCCTCCTCACCCCTCTCCCTGGGACCTGGGAGGGGGACTAAGTCCCAAGACTTCCGAGAGAGGCACCGCTGCTGCCAGGGAGGGGCCCGGCTTACCTCTGGTGCAGGCTCCCTTGGCCCAAGCCCTGGGACCTCGAGCAGCCTCTGCAGTGACCTTCCAACCCGCGCGGCAGGGGGACAGCACAGCCTCAAGAGCGTCCCCAGAGCCATCCACCATCGACCCTCGTCCTGGAGATGCCCACCCTCTCCCAGGAGGCACAGACCCCTTGGAAGGGTGGTGGCAGGGTCCCCAGAGCAGGCTGCCGCTCTGCCTCTATCCTGCTGGTGTTTTAGACGCCCTGCCGGCTGGCAGTCAGAGGAAAGTTGCTCGGCTGGCCGGGCAGGTCTGCCTCAGCAGTAACAGGACACAAGAGGAAACGCAGGGCTTGTTAACCCCTTCCTGCTGGCTGTGCAGGCTGCACCTTAGGAGGTGGGAGGCCTGCCCACGGGACTGTCCCCAGGAGGTACAGATCCAGAGCTAGGGCTTGGTGACCCACTCCCCCCCTGCAGCGAGTTAACCCTTCCCCTGCCTCGATAGGAAATTGAGTGGGGTTTGCGGGGCTCCAACACCCACCCCACTTCCACCCATCTCTGCTGGGCCAGGAAGACCATTCCCCGGGGGCTGGCCCTTTGGTGGATTTGTTCTCTGTGGGCTCCCCCTGGCTCCCTCAGCCTCCCCGAAGGGGGCATCCAGCCTCTAGGCATAGCCCCTCTCTGCCTCTCTGAGGAATGGAGTGACCTGCTCTCACTAAAGCTCCTTCCACTCCTCCCTCTCCACTGGGAGGATGCTGAGGCCCAGGAGGTTTTTATCAGAAGCACCAAATGCAAAACCAAGCCGGTGAGAGGCTGTGACCACAGCCCCATCTCCCCTCACACCTCTGCCACACCAGCATTGAAGGCCGAGCCCAGCCAAGCTGCTCTCCAAACTCTGGGCACCTGGAGCCCACTCGGCACAGGAAGTCTGGCCCAGAATGAAGATTCTGGACAGAAAGCCATTCGGGAACTGAGTCTGAGCTGACAGCCGACTTTCCTTTCCAGGAACCACCTCTTTTCCACTTACCATTTCTCTGAGCAAGGGAGTGAGCAAAATATCGAGAGGCTGTTTTTAAGGCAAAAAGTGGCTCCAGGGGGGCCAGCTGGCCTGCCATGAGGAAGGGATGAGACAGGCTGCCAAGGACATGGGGATCTGGCCTCTAGGGTCTGACATTGCGATGAGCGTGATACTCAGGGACTGGGACCCAGCCCTTGACCCAGCTGAAGTGGGAGGATCTCAGGGAAGCAGACCCCGTGGGGTCCAGTTCTCCTGGTCTCACACTTGGTCATGCTGGATGATGGCACTTGGGGAAGACCTCGTTCCAGGAAGCGTGACCCCAAGGAAGGTCTGAGGCAAGGATTTCAAGGGCTGATGCTGTCCTGTCACCTGATTCATTCCTCATCCCAGTACCAGCCTGCTCTTCTGCTCATCATCCCACACATCACCTTCCATATGTATTTCTCCTTCCTCTTGTTGGATGGCTCCAGGAACTAGGAGGAGGGGAATCTGAGGCAGGTGGGACACGGGGGACCCCAGCGGTGAGCTGGCCTCATCAAGATCCAGCGTTCAAGACATGAAGGCCTAAAGGAAGTGGTAGGAACCTGAAGGTTCTTTATTGATTGGTTTGTGAGCCAGTTTCCCAGAAGGCCTCTGGAGTCACGTGCAAACACTCGAAGTCTCTGGGACATCCTTTACGGGTCTGAGCTCATCCGCCAGGACCATTAGGTCTGTCACTAGGGTGTCCAGCAGCTCGTAGACCTGGAAGAATGGGGTGAAATCACGGGCAGAGGTTTGCTCTGCGGAAAGCACCCCCACAAGCCAGCACCGAGCATGCAATGAGGGCGGACGGGTCTACACGCGGTTGGAAGAGTTGCAGAAGGGGTAAAACCACACCTGCGGAGTTTCTGTAGAACTTTTGTTTTTGTAGATAGTTTTATTTTTCAAACCATCTAGTGGAGTGATCCTGCATCAAGCTCTTGAGACATATGCGGGCACAAGAGCCCGGAGTAGGTTAAAGGTGTAATTCCAGGGAATGGTGCCCATTTACCCCTGGGTGGGCCAGCTCCAACCCGGCCAGCTTTTCTTCTGGTAAGATCACAGACCCTCAGACTGAAATGTCTCCAGAACAGTACCCTCCCTCGGGACTGGACCACATATGTCTTGGCAAGCTGATTCTTCATTGCAGAGAGAGAGCCCTCAGACTCCTTTCTAAAGCTCATCAACCTTCAGAAATCACTGGGATGTCACCAGCAGCAAATGAAACCTCTGCTCAAACGTGATCCAGAGCGTTACCCCAATGTATGTGACACGATCCCGACTATCTAGCCGTCCACACAAGAGGCAAACACCGCCATTAGACATGGTTGACAACTGAGTGTGGCTTTGTGGACCTCTCCTCCGAAACAGTAACAAAGAGCAGAACACAATACTTGGATGAATCTCTGAGGACTTACAGCTTAAGAATATACCAGCATGGGGGTGCTTGGGTGGCTCAGAGGGTTAAGCCTCAGGTCATGATCACGGACTTGTTCCCTCTCAGTGGCTTCTCTGCCCTCTGTCCTCCTGGCCCACTCCCTTGCCTGCGTTAGCTGCACCCTCTGCCCAGGGAAGTTTTCCTTGATGGCCACAGGGCCACCCCACAACTCCCTTCATGTCTGTTCCATGTCACCTTCTCAGTGAAGCTCCTCTACCCTCACCCAGGCCTTCCCCACCCCCTGGCCCTGGGTGATCTCTCTGTCTCTTTCAAGAGTGCTTGCCACCTAACCCACAGGGCCTGTCACTTATGCATGAGGCCTGTCTTGCACACCAGGTTGCCCTTCACAAGTGCAGCTCTGGTTCTGTCTTCCAGCATGGACACAGTAGGCATTGACTGTTTGTGGAATAAACGGGATGGATGAGGGAGAGGAGGAAGGCCTGCGGAGCAGGTGTGAGTGGGGGGAGACCTGGGCTCAGGCCCTCACCTCCATGTGCAGTCTCTTAGTGTATTTCTCCATGACCAGGGGATCTATGGGTTCCTGAGAAGTGGTTGTGCTGTCAGGGGCAGCATCTTCCAAGGAAAGCCTGTCCCGACTTGAAGATTTCATCGGTTTCTTGTCATCCTTCGCCTTGTGTTTCTTGCTGTTTGAACGGTCCTGCTTGGAGAGACGGAGACACACACAGAGCCATCAGCAGCCCCCAGTGGAGGTCCAGGGCTTTCTCAAGAGCCAAGGCATCACACTAGAGGGGTGCCCACCTGCCGCAGCCCCTCCAAAGCCCCCCAGTCCCACCTGAGGCCCACTCTGTGTTCCAACATGCCTCTTTCCCTGACCACTTGGCTGCTTTTCTGTCCTCTTTGATTCCCAGCTGTTTTTTTTCCTGGAATGCCCCTTTACGGTCCTCTCTCCCCAATTTCGTGGTAGTCAGTTTCACTTCCACACCAGAAGGAGACTTCCGACCTAAAGGAGAGTGAGTGGAAGACAGCGTGATCATGCCTTGCGGACAGCTTAGGCAGGGTTGGAAAAGCCAAGGGTCCTGAGCCCTTCATGCCCCCAGAGAGGAACAGATCCCCTGGTCCAGGTGTGTGACCCGTGGGGTGGGGGTGGGGGGTGTGGTTCCAGTCCCGGCTCCCCCCTACATTCTAGCTATGGCATGGGCAAGTCATTCCACCACTCCAGACTCCACCTGTAAAACCAGGGGACTGAACAAAGGTGGTCACTCAGGCTGCTTCTGGGTCCTAAATCCTGGCAGTAGCCAGAAGGGTAATGGGGCTGTGACTCCATGGATCAACCTGACGGAAGTCCCACCAGAAGGGCGTGCAGGGTGGGGAGGCTACGCGGTACATGGCCACAGTCTGACCTGGCTCTTCTAGAATGTCCAAATAGGTGGTCTCCTTCTCGGGCAGGCCTAGCAGAGCCCTCAGCCACAGGGAATGGCTCACCAGGCCATCAATCACGTCCCGCCACAGCTGCAAACTAGAGAGCAAGGCATACTGGTCCAAGTCCTCACCCCTCACTTGTCCTTGAACGTGTGGAGGTGTGGATCCTTCCCTTCTAAGATTTCCTGAAGGCCCCACTGAAGGTACCAGCCCATAGCCAAGCAAGTTCCACAGAAGTGAGGCTTTCCATGGCCTCACTATGCCTCTCTCCTCGCTTCCGTCCCTTCCCTCCAGTTTCTCCTCGGCCCCTTCCTCTGCTCACTGAGGGAACCGGTGAGAGGGTGGGAGGGACTGGGCACTCCCTCCACTCTAACTGCTCCGGAAAGGAGCAGGCTGCGAGGGGGCTGCTGAGGCATGTGCCAGAGCAAAGAGTGTCTGTGGCACCTTTCTGCGCCTGAGCTTGAGGAGGTGCTAGGGCTGTGTGCCCAGAACCACAGGCTAGATAGGGCTAGAAGCCATGCGGGGAGGCTGGGCCGCCTTGGGGGGGTGGGGACCACTTACCACACCTGGTGCAGGAAGTCAGACTGCAGGGGCCTCTGCTCCTGGCACAGCTCCAGGGCGGCTTTGTTGAGCCTGATGAGGGCATCTTCCCTCTGGTTTTCCTCGGGGAGTGCCATCACTGCCTGGCAGAGTTGTAGGTACCCTGGGCAACCATCCTGCGCGGGACACCAAGGGTCCCTGCGTCCCCCAGAGATAGGCTGGGGCAGTGAGGACAGATGGCCAGGAGCAGATGTTGCTCCAGAACTATGTACCCATGAACCCCTTCTCCATGGTGTGCTTGGGTCAGAGAGGGAACCATCCACCAACCGAATGCACTATGGCGGCCTAGGCACCCGAGACTAAAAGAGATGACCCAAGAGACTGCTTCGTCTGGGCCCTCAGAAGGGTCTCTTTGCCCACAGGGGCTGGTGGGGCCTGCTGGGGCCCTCCCTCTGTGCCTGGGTACCTACCCCAGGACCACTACCCCACCACGCCTGCACAGTCAGGGGAGCACCTTTCTGAAATCCTCCAAGCAGAGGTTCCACTCCGGTGAGGGAAAGCCATCCAGCTCCCAGGGGCTCTTGGTGTTCCCCGGGTCTAGGCTCTCCTCCACCAGGATCTCCTCCATAATGCTCTTCCGGTGAGAAGCCCGGGCCCCTGCTCCAGGCTTCTGGGACCCCACAGCATCCCGGGAGTCCCGCAAGGCCTCGTTCTCCTGCCGTGACAGCTGGGATTCTGAGACTGGGCCCTTAAAGTACGCCGAAGGCTCCTTGTTCAGGGGGGGCTTTTCCAAGGAGGTTGGTGAGGGTGCAGCTGGCCGGGCCCTGGGGCTGAGGCGCTCCTCTTCACGGGGCCTGGCCTCCTCGGCCTTGGGGGGCAGGACCAAGTACTGGCGCCACAGGCTGTGCAGGCTTTGCACCACTTGGTGCTGGTAATGCAGCTGTAGCAAAGGCAAGCAAAGCCACGTGACGGGGAGGTGGGGGGGAGGGGTCCCACGAGTCCCAGTGAGCCTGCTCTGGTGTCCGCCTTCCCTCGGGAGAGCATGGGTGGCGGCTACAGGCAAGGAGCCAGCACGAGCCTCTGTAGCCAGAGCAGCTCCTCACTTCTCCTTCCACCTGAGGGTCTCCAACTTGGAGCTTTTTCTGTATTTGCATTTCCAAGTAAGATGGGGTTTCCATGAAGGAGTCTGGGAAGCTCTATTCTGACCAAAGCATCCACTTAGTTGCTAAATAATCTTGGGCAAATGACTTAACTGCCCAGGGCCTCAGTAAAGCGGGGATATAAATAGTACCCCCATCACTGGGCTGCTGTGAGGAGAAAGTGAGTTACTCATGCAAGATGCTCAGAACGGGCCCAGGCACGTGTGAGGGCGTGGGGGCCGGAGCTGGGCCTGTACCCGAGGGTTCCTATGGTGGAACACGTCTTCCTCAGTGAGATAGGCATCCACAGGGGACTGTGCCCGCTCCGGGGTCAGCATCCCACTCAGCAGCTCCTGCAGCACACTCTCCACGATGGTGACTGCTTCGAGGGCAGCCAACTTATGCTGGGGAAAGGAAGGTGCAACAGCATGGCGACTCAGCCTCTGGAAACGCATGTTGCCTCCTCGAGGGGAGCCAGAGCCCTCAGGACTTGGTGCCTTCCTAGGGGTTGAGCTCCTGCCACCATCTTCGGTCTCTCTCTCTCTCTCTCTCTCTCTCTCTCTCTCTCTCTCTCACACACACACACACACACACACACACACACACACACACACACACACTCCTGTTCCCAAACTCAAAACCCCTGGGTTTCTCCAAATATCCCTGTTGTCTAAAATCATCTGACAGGATGTAGGGGGGAAGCCAGTCCCGGAGATGTAGCTCCTTCACGGGGCCCGAAGCTCACAGTCAGCATTTCCCCCAGGTTAGAAAGAAAGGCAAGGAACAGGGGCCATACGGTCTGGGCCGGGTTGCAAACGTGGCCTGACCGCATGGCTGGATGTCCCGGAACAGTGGAGGGGGGTCTCACGTGAGAGATGGGTCCTGCCATCAGCAAGGAAAGCAGACGTTGCACTCGTCCACATTACCTATGCTCACGGTGGGCTCAGCCCCAGCGACCGTAGTTGGTTCGCAGCCAGGGGCCATAGCAGAAACAGGGCCACTTTCTACAGAGCGCCTGGAAGCACCGTCCCAGCTGGTCAGTCCAGAACTGACCTGGGGCCCAGAGCCCACGTCTCCCCGGGTGTCAGCCCCACCACCGAGGTGGTTCTCTCTAGTGTTGAAGGCTTGCCACTGAAATCTGACCCCAGGGGGTAGCGCCAGATGACTGTGAACAAATGGTATTTCTAGCAGTTCTGGGGCCTGGGGGGTCGGGGCAGAAAGCTGGTCCTCTCTCCCCTCCCACCCATCTTTTACATCACAAAGCCCTGGGGAGTGTGTGTTGAGCAAAACCAGCTGCCTGTTTGTGAAACAGTCACCTCTGGGGCTGGGAGAAACGGGGGTTCCCACCGACAGCACCAGAAAGTCCATAGGACCAAGGTCCTGGGTCTCTTACCTTCAGTAACTTCCTTTCTTCCCTAAGAATGTCCTGGGTCAGGGAGACTGCGTAGAGATTGACCTGCAGGGGAGCCCCTCCTAACAGGGTGGGGTGGGTTCCAAACTCCCAATATTCCTTGAAGATCCCAGCATCCAAAGACTTGAAGAAGAAGGTAAAGGTTTTCGTTTCTCCAGGCAGAATCACACCTGAGAGGGACAGGGACGAGGTTTTCAGCACTTAGGAGTTAACTGAGCCCTAAGCCTATGCATATACAGTTAACTGAGCCTCAGAGAAGGTGACTGACCATCCTGGTTTGCCCAGAACCGAGGGGTATCCTGGGATGTGGGAATTTTGACTTTCTGGGTGAAAACTGGGAAGTCGCAGGCAAACAGGGATGGAGGTGGTAGGGGGCTGTCCTAGCCTCAGGCCTGAACAATTAGGTAATTTAACCCCTAGCAAGTTTCTGCTCCCTGATGACTCACTGCTGTGTGTTCTCAAGGGTTCCATCATTCCCCTAAGAGACACCAACAGTTAGGAGAGGACACAATCCACAGAAGAAATGGCAGGGATGAGGCTGGGGGTGGGGCGCGGATCATTAGCCAAGCTGTGGCTCCTCAGAAACCAAGGATGGAAGGCAGGGAGCAGGGCAGCCAGGTACCTTCTCGATTGTTAAAATAAAATTGTGGCATCCTGTTTCTCTTCAGGCTTTGGAAAAAGTCCGGCTGGGCCTGCCGCCGCCAGTTGTACCAAATGGCCACTGTGCCGTTGTTGGCCACGGTCAGTTCCGAAGATGTCGTCTCTCTTTCTAGAGTTTCAAATGTCAAGCGGGCGGCAATTCCAACATGCTTCTAGGGAAGGAGGAGGTATGAGAAATGTCTCTGAGGAGGCGCCTGGGTGGCTCAGTTGGTTAAGCGACTGCCTCCAGCTAACGCCATGATCCCGGAATCTCCAGATCGAGCCCTGCATCAGGCTCCTTGCTCAGCGGGAAGCTTGCTTCTCCCTCTCTCACTCCCCCTGCCTGTGTTCCCTCTCTAGCTGTGTTTCTGTCAAATAAGTAAAATAAATCTTAAAAAAAAAAGAAATATCTCTGAGGGAGGCTGTGACCTATGGTGACTAATTCATCCTGGTTTGAAAATAACGTCTCTGGGTTTGGCACTGAAAGTCCTGTGTCCCCATCCTCCAGGGCCTGGGTGCTCTGAGTGCTATCATTGTACCCCGATTGTGCTTGTCTCTGAGGCTGCTGTGCACAGCAAGAAGGGGAGAGAAAACAGATATCGTATCTGATGAACAGTTCGGATCCTTAGATCTGAAGTCTTTTTTTTTTTTTTTTAAAGATTTTATTTATTTGACAGAGAGAAACACAGGCAGAGAGGGAACACAAGCAGGGGGAGTGAGAGAGGGAGAAGCAGGCTTCCCCCGGAGCAGGGAGCCTGATGTGGGGCTCGATCCCGGGTCTCTGGGATCATGACCTGAGCCGAAGGCAGTTGCTCAACCAACTGAGCCACCCAGGCACCCCCTGAAGTCTTTTTTTTTTTTTAAGATTTTATTTATTTGACAGAGAGAGAGATCACAAGCAGGCAGAGAGGCAGGCAGAGAGAGAGGAGGAAGCAGGCTCCTTGCCTAGCAGAGAGCCCTATGTGGGCCTCGATCTCAGGACCCTGAGATCATGAACTGAGCTGAAAGCACAGGTTTTAACCCACTGAGCC